>PVLA01000437.1:423594-560101 GCA_004027455.1 Hydrochoerus hydrochaeris | reverse complement strand
AAGAAAGAAAGAAAGAAAGAAAGAAAGAAAGAAAGAAAGAAAGAAAGATGAACCAGAGCAAAGAAAGATAAGTGAAGGAAGCCTGACAGAAAGGAGAGGAACTGCGTAGCATTGGAATGACACTTTTGAGTAAAATGACAACACAGTGCTAAGTATATAGCTGAGTGGTAGGGAGCTTGCTTATCATGCTCAAAGCCCTGGGTTCCATTTGTAGCACTGAGGAAAAATAAAACAAAAGACTGACAGCACTTTTGGGTTCTCAACATTAGTAAATATAGGCTTTCTTCCCTTCCATCTTCCTTTTCCTCTGAAGCACTATAACTCTGATCCTGGTTAAATTTATGGGAAAAAAGTAGGCATTTTTGTTTTAACCACAAATAGGAGGATAGGCCGGACATGGTAGCACATGCTTTTAATTCTAGCACTCGGGAGGCTGAGGCAGGAAGATCACTGTGGGCTATTGGCCAGCCTGGGTTATATAGTGAGTTCAAAGCCAGCCTGGACTACATAATGAAACCCTGTCTCAAAAAAATAAAAACAGGGGCTGAGGATTTCGCTCAGCAGCATAAGCACCTGCCTGGCAAGCACAAGGTCATGAGTTCAATCCCCGGTGCCAAATATAAATAAAAGTAAAAAACAAAAAAAACCAAAGTAAAACAAAACAAAATAGCATAATATAGATAAGATCCTGCAACTTATTTTAATGATCTATCATGGTTATTTTTGGTGTCATTGCTTAGAGACTTTCTGATTTTTTTTTTTTGAGACAGGGTCTTCTTATATAATCCAGGCTGACTTTGATCTCATTATGTAGTCCATGCTGACCTCAAACTTGTGATTCTCCTGTCTCAGCCTCCCAAGTATTGGAATCATAGGCATGTACCACCACATCCTCCTTCATTTTCCTTTTCTTTTTGGTGGTACTGGGGATTGAACTCAAGGTCTTTACACTGAGCTTTATCACCATACCTTTTTTATTTTATATTTTGAAACAAGGTCACTAATTTCCCTGCCCAGCCCTGAAATTGCAATCCTCTTGCCTCAGCCCCCAGAGTACTGGTATTACAGGTGTGCGCTACCACAACTACCTTCGTCATTCTCTCTCTTTTTTTTTTATCGGTACCAGGGATCGAACTCATGACCGAGCACTTGCAAGGCAGGCACTTATGCCTATGCCGCTAAGCTAAAACCCCAGCCCCTCCTCATTCTTTCTTATAATGTCTGTATAACACTCCATTGGATGGCTATGCCACCACTTATTTTACCAGTACTTCATTGATTCACATTTATTTATGTTGTTTCCAAATGTCTTCTTATAACAAATGTATCAATTAACACCATGTTCATATATGTGAGCAACTATTGTAGGATAAGTCCTAGAAGATAAATTGCTAAGAGAAAGGATGCGCACATTTTTGCATCATCTGGTGCATGTTGTAAAATTGCTATCCAAAACATTTCTCTGATTTAATTCTTCCACTAACAGTTAATCAAGACATCTTAGACATCTGTGGCACTTTGTCAACCTGTTCTTCCTAAAACTGCAATAAATAACAGTTTGCCCTATTGGAAGGGACTATATTAGTCAACAGATCTTAATAAATGCAGGGTTTCTTAATTAAAATAACCAGAAAGTCATTACTTGTAAATATATAAACAAGTTGATTATGGCAAGAGGCTGAATACTTCTAATAAGCATGTGTGGATATTAAATTAACCATGGTTCACAAACCATCCATGGATGCATGGCTGATTGGAAATAACCACTTCACAGTGGTTACCCGACTCCTCTCTGCCAACTGTCAAATAGTATTCATATTTGTGTGGTTATTATGATTCGGTGTAACTCATGATACTCCCATGTACCAAGTGGAAGTGTTTTTTTTCCCCCTAGTAAGTATTTAAGGGATTGAAAAATACTTAATGGAGCGCTAGGAAGAGAACTTTTGCTTTCTTTTTGATTTAACGGATATTTGTTGAGCATCTACAATATCTGATGAAACTACCTTACTCACTGGTTCAGAGAATACACAAATGATTACAACCTGATACTTCCTGTCAGGGTGCTCATAAGGAACAGACAGAAATGTAGGATGACTATGAAAGTGACTCTAAGACTAAAGCAGAAAGCCAGGCATGATGACACAGGCCCGTGACTCCAAGCATTCAAGGGGCTGAGGCAGAAGGATGAGGAAAACATGACCAGCTTGGACTACACGTAAGACGCATAAATTCAAATAAGCAAATAAATAAGTAAATAACCAAAGCAGAATGAGAACAGCTCGTTCCAAAGTCTTCCCACAATCCTCAATCATAGAGCAGGAAGAAATCATCCCCAATGTGCCTCGCTTGCATTCCTGACTTACAGAATACATGAGGATTAAAAATTGATTGCTTTGCTAGGCATAGAAGTGGAGGTCTCTAACTCCAGCACTCTGGGAGCTAGAGGCAGAATCTGCAAATTTGAGTTCAATTTGAGCAATTCAGTGATTTAAGGAGAACATGTCTCAAAAAATAACAAGGGGCTAGGGATGAAACTCAGTCCAAAGGTCCTGGATTCAATCTCTACATGAAAAAATAATTAGTTGTTTTCTCTTTATTTTTTAAATCAGTTGTTTAAAAAAAAACCGTTGGATAAGATTCAACAGCTAAGTTAGAGGGAAGGAGAATGCTTCCAGCAAAGGGAAGCAGAGACGCAGAGGGGGAAGCATGGTTGTGTCCACATAACAAACAGCCAGTTAGCATCAAGGCTCAGAGGAAAAGGGGACTGAAAGATCAGACTGCATCTGAGAATGGTGATCCAATGGCAGGCAAATGTGTCTTATGTAGTATCGAGGGGATCCAGCAAAAGCTGAGCATCGGCCTGTTGCTCTGGAACCAGAAACATGTATTTGTCATGGAGAAAAGCACAGAAGCACAGAGTCACCCTGAGCAACTCCTGCCTTGTCTCTCCTGAAACAGAATCACGTGGGCGTTCTCAGGCCCTGCTTTGCCTAAAAGTAGGTGAGGGTTTCTCTTCTGCACCAGGAGGCCTGAAGGAATCTGCACAAACCGGCCTGGCTAAATTCCCCCCCCCAGTTCATCCTCATAGGTCACCCCCCTTTGTGTCCAACCATTCTTCTATATGGCTGTCCGTATTTTCTTGAACTTAAGCACAAAACCAAATTTCTTCTGAGTCTTTCGGTCTCCATTTCTCAAACCTCCCGTGTCATGTAAAACTTGGGTTTTACATGCTTCTTTCTTGTTAATCTGTCTGTTATGGGGCCATCCCCTATGAATCCTGAGATAGGAGAAGAAAATATATTACTTTTACTCTCTACAGTATTTTCATTTAATTAATTAATTAATTTATTTATTTTTTGGTAACAGGGATTGATCTCATGACCCTGCCAGGCAGGTGCTTATGCTGCTGAGCTAATTCCCCAGCTACAATATTAATAAAAGTTGGGCTAAAATAAAGCTTCACTTTACATTTTTCCAAATCATGTTTTAAATTAATAAAAAGTCTAGCCCACCTTACATTCATCAAATAGTTGAATTCTGCAAATTAAAAATTACTCAGTATATTCAAATTACCCTCTAAGCTTCAATTAGCTCTTTCATATCTGTTATGTTAATTTGTGTGTTGTTTAACATGAAAATGTTTTTCTGTCTCTCACCTAGTTTTGTGTAGAGTTAAGAGGTCACAACCACCACGATTTTGGAAGGATTCTGCCTATGACACAAGCACAACCCTAGTTAGTGAAAATAAAAATATCATTGCATAAAATGGAAGAATTTTTAAATAGTTTTTTTGTACCAGATTGAAATCAAAGGCCCACCCATGATAGGCAAGCTCTCTACAAATGAGTTATACTCCTTGACCTTCTTTTTTTTCAACCTTCTTATCTTTCATTTCTTTTTTTTTTTTTGGTCTTTTTGAGACAAGCTTTCACTATGCAGTTCAGGCTGACCCTAAACACATTTTGTAGCCCAGCCTGGCCTCAAACTCGCTGTAATCCTCCTGCCTCAGTCTAGTGCTGGGATTGTAGGTGTGTGTCATCACACTTAGTTTTAAATTTCATTTTAATACAGTGTTTTGCTAAATTGCTCAGAGTGGGTTTGAATTTGTGACCGTCCCATCCCTCCAGATTGGTGGAATTACAGGCCTGTACCAACTCACTTGGTTTTTTAATATTCTTTCTGTATCTCTATCTCTATCACCTGTCTATCTCTGTCTCTATCTCTATCTCTGTCTCTGTCTCTGTCCCTGTCCCTGTCCCTGTCCCTGTCCCTGTCCCTGTCCCTGTTCCTGTCTCTGGCCCTAGCTCTAGCCCTAGCCCTAGCCCTATCCATAGCTCTAGCTGTACCTCTGTCACATACTGGTGATTGAATTTATGGTCTTCACACTGAGTGACATCCCCCAGTCCTTTTTTATTTTTTTACATCAAGACAGTATTTTACCTAAAATGCTAATTTGTCAGGGCATGACTTGAATTTGCAATCCTCCTGTCTCAGCTTTCTAAAGAGCTGAGGTTACCAGCTTGTACTATCATGTCTGGTTTTAACCCTTTTTATTTTAAAGTGGAGTCCAATTTTCATTATTGGTACTGAAATAAACAGTTTAACTACATCACAAAAGAGATAATGTGAAAGTGATTTGGAAATTACCAAAGCATTGCACAAATGCAACTTGTTATTATTACTGTTACTGAGCTGTGTTCCAGAACAACAGAGTTCAATATAGTGACTTTAAGTCACTCACGTATCACATATTTCTTTAAAACACGGTGGACATGTGTTTTGGTAAAAACAATACTATTTCAAAAAACAAATAGATATGCAGATGAATAAGTCTCAAATAAAAATTAAATACAGCTTCTTGGATTAACTTTAGTTAATCAGCTGTACTAGTAATCCTATTGATTGATTGTAGTTTGACCCATGTTATACCCATATTGTGACTTTGCTGTATGAATTACCCCTGACAAAGGACCTCGGCAGTCAGCCCACTTGTCGGACTTCTACTGTCTATCAGGAGCCATTCTTCTTTCCCAGTAAGACTTGCCTGCTCTTAGCTTCCTTTGTCCTTTGGAATTCATTCTTTGATTTCAGGGGACAGGAACTTAGCACATCTAACATCTACTAGGTTGGGAGTTATACTGTGCCCTGTATCATTTTGTAGATAGGCACCAGTGATGTCTTTGGAAGGAGGTAAGAGTTTGCTTCTGTTTTATGATACCCCTAGATATTCTGATTTGGATTATGGATTGTGATTCATTTAGGTAATCAAATATTGTCATTGTGGTTTTGGTTTGCTGGCGATTTACACCTTGTGTTGGTTGCTTGAGCTGTGTTAAAAGTTGAGAGCAAGGAAGATTGTGATACCATCATATTTAGGTTTCTAGCACGTTTTTATTATTGAAGCCAGGGCCTTATATTCCTGTGTGTGTGTGTGTGTGTGTACTGGGAATCTAACTGATGATTTCGCACCCACCATGCAGGAGCTTGTACAGCTCAATTAAATCCCTGGCCCATATTCCTGTTTTATATGCTGCAGTTTGACTTACTGGTTGCTGAATTTACTTGTATTCCTTTCTTGACTTGTTTGGTTGTTGTGAGATGGCTCATTGTCTCATTTTAGATACCTGTTTGGAATGGCTTTTTAAATTTCTAATTGCTTTGCAGCTCATACTTTTGTGTATGTCTGAAGGTAGAGGGCAGGTTTTGGCAGCTGGCCTCTGTTATGGATGGGTGTTATTGTCAGTAATAGGCAATGTGCTTCTCTTTTTAATCCTGAAATCTTTGTTTTTTTCTTTTCAATTGGAAGCTCCTGAACTCCTACAAAATGAGTACCCATCTATAAGGAAAGCAAAGATAGACATTCCTTTATAGACTATGTAAACCCAGTTTCTGGGTTGGGAGGGACCAGGAATTCATGCTTATCCAGGAAGGCATATATGAGGGTTGTGTCTGGGCAGGGGTTTATTATGCAACTGACTGGAGAGAACCTCATTGAGGTTCTTTGATTGTTGGTTTTCTTTCTTTCTTTCTTTCTTTCTTTCTTTCTTTCTTTCTTTCTTTCTCTCTCTCTCTCTCTCTCTCTCTCTCTCTCTCTCTTTCTTTCTTTCTTTCTTTCTTTCTTTCTTTCTTTCTTTCTTTCTTTCTTTCTTTCTCAGTACCAGGGATTGAACTTATGACCACTTGCTTGCAAGGTAGGCACTTATGCCACTAAGCTAAATCACCAGCCCTGATTGTTGGTTTTCTACTTGGCAATTCCTTTGGAGTCAATGATAGTTTTTCTCTTTGGAGGCATGTTTTGCTAAGGGCCAGAGACCCACCTTGGGAAAGCTTTTGGTCTTGATTGTCTTTCTGCCTTGAGATGGTTAGGATTTAGTTCTTGTGCCATACATAGAGTCACTCTTCTGTCCCTTCTGCACTGCCCTAAGAAATAATGCAATTTACAGCAGCATTTTGTCCAAGGCAGTTCTCTTCTTTGTGCCTGCTGGATTCCAAGAGCCGATTTCCAGAATGGTGCGTTTCCTTCTTCTTTCATCCCTTCTGAAATGAAGCTGACCTTGGCTTTTCTCTGGACCATATTCTAAACATTAGTCTAGACTTAATTCTCAAACTCTCAAAGAATAAAGGTAAAATTTTAGTCCAAATTTATCAAACTTTTTACCTTTAGGCAGAACTGTAAATTAACTCCCACAACTTCCCCCTCCCCTCAAGCATGCTGCACTATAGGGCAGATTGACTGGTTTTTATAGCTCAGAGCATTTCATTGACAGAACACAAAATGTTCCTAGGTATGCTTCCGAATTAATAACACTTTTAAACAAAAACAGCTATGAAAGGATAGCTAAAGCCCCAACCCCCACAGGACTACCTCTCTATTGTCATGATTTCTCTCCAGAACATTTTGCCAGGCCAGCCTCCATTCTCAGAGATACACTAACTGAGGTTCTGAAAAAGGAATACTTGTGAGTAAGTATGGTCCAAGGGTGACAGAACCACAAGGAAGGGGGCTCAGGGGCTTGATAATAGCCGCTAAACCAGCTATGGTCATTTTCTTACACCTCCAGTTTGCCACCGCTTTGTTACATGCGTTAAGTCTAGAGGATACCTTAGGTGAGGTACAGAGCAAGAGGGATAGACAGGGTCACCTGCTTTCCCTTTGTTTCTTTTCCTTTTAAAATACACTCTTAGCTCCAGAGAGTGTCACCTAGTCTTTTTGTATACCCAAACTGGCCTGAGCAACGCCCTGGAAATACTTAAAATTACCTTTTACAGCCTGTCTCTTTGGAGGGAACAGTTATATGTAACTACCAAAACAGAAGTTTCGGCTATCAGCTGCGGCTATCAGAGCGACAATGAGAAACCTGTATAGCTGGCTATTTCAGTAAGAGAAAGAGTCAGTCTAGGGCCCATCTTAAGAACTGTCTTTGCTCTCACAGATGTAAAAATTTTCCCCTCCTCATTATTATTATGAGATCTTTGTTAATTGATCTAAGAAAAGTTCTATGTATAGTTGGAAACAAAATTGTAAAAGGGTTACTGTATTTCAACTTGGCCAAATATATCTGACAGTGCATTCTAATTTACAAGTAATCATTTTGTGTATGTTTCTCTGTCTGTTAAATATATATTAATAATAATGAATTAAAGTACCTACAGCTGTTTCATATAAGAAAAATATATTTTTGAGTTCAACAATATATTTTTTAATTCTTATTTGAGATTTCTATGGAAAGGCTATTTATATAGTTTTTCAGAGTAGCCAAAGTTATTTGAAACATAACAATTGAGGACTGATAGTCTCTCAGTTTATATATGATTTAAAAATAAAAATCTTAAAGTTTGATAGCATAAAGTTTATATATGCTTGGCTTGCAATATATGTTTACGTGTGTTAATTTTCAGGTATATGTTCTATTTTAGTTGGCATAGAGATAAGTAGGCACTAGTGATACAGCCCAAATAATTTCACAGGATTAGCAATGAGTTCACAAGAAAAAACAAAGGCCTTAAAGTTGGTAACATCTCCATCCAGCTTGTTAGCTAATTAAGATATTAAAGGATTGGTTTTATAAATGTAGTTTCTACTATTGCTTGTGTACAATAATGTAAAAGTGTTTTTTTTTTAGTTAAAGATAATGTGATTAAAGTTTTAACTGTTAAGAATTGGTTCTCATGAGCCATCTAAAGCAATTGTTAAGTTATAATTAAATCAGCTACAATTAAAAGGTTAAACTTGCTACAATGCTCGCTTAATATATTAAAATGCTCTTAAACTAACAAAACTAGAATTAGAAATAACAAGTTTTATATTTTACTAAAATTAATGTCTTGTGTTCTTATTAGACATGGTTACTATAAAGTGACCTTTAAGAGTTAAAGAATATTTGAATGCTAACCTGTAAAATGTTTTCAATCATCTATTCATGATTGATTAAATAAATAGCTAGTATCTTAGTTTAAAACATAACATCTGTTTGGATATGTATGCTATACTGAGAGTCTAAGCTTTAAAATTAAGTTTATAAAGTTGAGACTATGTAAGTTTACCACATGCAAAGTAACTAATAGATATTCTCTTTCATACAATATTTATAGCTTAAACATATAAAATGATCAAAATCTTACATCTCTTTAAATCTGGTGCTGATATTTAAACTTGATCTACATCTATTGTGTTTTTTCGTACCAGGGGTTCAACTCACAGCCTCATGATTACCAGGAAGGCACTTATGCCACTGAACTAATTCCCAGGCCCCCATCTATTGGTTTTGACTAAACACATTGTTATTGTATAAATGAGCTGCACTTGCATGTCAGGTAATAAGTCTATTTGGGGTCATTAACACTGTTTCATAAAGTTTTCAAAGCTGTAAAGATGTTCTTAATTCTTGTCAATATAGTTATGGCTTATAAAATCTGTTAAAGGAGGCTAAAATATGTTTTAAAAGTAAAATCTAAGTATATATAAATATTTCTATATATCTGTAACATCAATTATTATTAAACTCATGCTATATTAAATGGTATATTTGTGTTTCCAATGTGTAAAGATCTTCAAAGATCCAAAACTGAAAACATCATACTGGTATATCCAGGTTAGAGTTGTTTATGGGGGCAAACATTTTCGGCTCAAACATCTGGTATTCCGTTGCTTGTGTTCCAGCTATTCCTGATGGAATGTGCATACCGATTCAGCATGAGACAGCAAGCCTGCTGAGGAGGATGTATTCAGGCTTGTATTTATGTGATTGTTATGTAATTGTGTATGACATTTAGAGATACCTAAACACTGTGTACTCCAGACAACATTATTACAATTAGAGATTAGGAATTAATAATCTGTAAAGTACATTCTACTTCACTATCAATTTGGTGACAAAAAGTGGCTAATATATAATAAATCAGGTAATAATTTCTGTATGCCATTTATTTATTTATGTTTCTGTATGTAATTTAATACTTTATAGTTGAAATAACTGTCTAAAAGTTATTTTATACTAAGATAAAAACTTAAATATGGTTCAGACATAATAAAACCTAATGGTTGAAATATAAAAATGTCATCATGATTGTAATACCCTGAGATCTAAAGGAAGAAAGGGGAGCACTTTAAAATTCAAGCGGCTACTGCCTGATTTCTTACAGAAAGATTATAATCAGTAGGGTAAAGAAGAGGATATGAAGAAAGCTGTAAGCACGGAGATTTTTTTTGATGTGAGAAAATTTTGTATGATAAGGTTTGTGCCTTATCAAAAAGGAGATCTAGTAGCAAAACTGGAAGGTTGAAGTATGTAGATAAAGTTTGTGGTGTATACAGTTTAAAAAACATAAATATATTTGGTTATTTTGATATTTTTAATCTTGTTGGTTTGGTTGAGGCCAAGTTGTTTCCTCTAAGAGCTCCTTTGTGTTCAAGGGAGACTAGGGGGCTGTGTCCTCAACTCCTAGATCATCACTCATTTCTCCCCAGGTCCCAACTGTCCTCTTTGTTCTAGCTGGTACTTTCAGACAAATGCTATAACTCATTTTTTAGACTGATGCTGGACATGAGCCTTTCTCCATGAATAGCAGAAACACCTAGACTATTAACAAAAACACAGAAGAGCTGCCTCCCTGGGCATTTCCAAGATGATTAGGGTAGGTTGCACATGTTGTCAATTCTGATTTTCTTTTCTTTATCTATTTTTAGAATTATGACTATGTTTGCCACAATGTCTGTTTTGCTCCCACTGTAATACTGATGTAACAGGCGTTTTCTTCTGTGTGTTCCACAACTGAGGTTTGGAGACCAGAAATAGAAAGATAGCTGGGATAAAAGGACAGCCAATATTTTGCTCCTGGCTCTCCAAGGGCAACAGGGACCCAGGACATGAGGGAACATTTTTCTATAGGATCCTACAGCTTTAGTAAGTCACCCAACCTCCTGAACAGGGAAATTATTAGACCCTAGAGGACAGGAGTGAACCAATGCACAGTGTGCCAAAAAAAAAAGAGTGTCATTAAAGACAGAGATGTCTTTTATGTTTCCACAGGAAGCTACATGGTCAAGCAAGACTGAAACCCATCCTGGCACCTAACACTGACGGAGCTAAGAGACATATGGGTCCAAAAATAATGCTTAAGATTTAACTGACCTTGATGTATAGCAAGAGGTTAATTTTGATTAATACAGGTCTCACTTTAACTTGGTCTTAAATATCCAGCAGGATAAGATAACCAAAAGATGTATAAAATAATATTGTAGTAATAAAGGCTAGGCATAGAAAGGGAGCTCCAATCACTGATCCCTGCTGGCAGTTACCAGCTATATTATATCTGACCACTGTTATGATTCAATGAGACTTGAAAGCTATAAAAGCTGAGCAAGAGTCTAAATTCCTTGGCTAAAATTGTCCTTCAAAACAACCAAAGTCTCCATCTTCTTACAGATAAAACTGGAGGGACCTGTGACAAAGAAACATCAAACTTGTAGATAACCTCCAACAGTGGAGAGGTTTAAGAGCCTGCTGGTTACAGTTGCTAGCCCAGTCCCTGAGGAGCAGTGTCTGGACATGGCTCCTTTCCCTAACCTGCCTTTCCATTTTCATGCTTCTGCTTTGCGCCTGCTTTAGTTTCTTGGGAAATTTGTTTATTCTCACCTAGAGCCTTCCAAATTCCAAGCGACCATACAGATGGAACCAACGACAAATTTGCTTGTCTCCTTTTACCAGAATCCACTAGGTCAACCTTCTACAGGGAGTTCATAGCTGTTAAACTGCAACATGACTTTTATCCAATGCCTATTAGATTAGCGCTCCAAAAAAGGCCCCTGACTGTGGTGTCCCTTATAATGACTTTCTCAGCTTGAAGCAACTAGACTGAAACTTCACCCGTCTTCCCCGGGATAGCTCTTTAGAGGAGGGAATATTATAGGCAGCTCAATTAGATAGAGATTAACATACAGTCAGAAAGGAGCTGGGCTTTCAAGGATGTCAGCAGAAAAAATGAATACATCAGAAGTGTGACTCGAGGTGCATCTGAAGAAGATCAGTCCTCAAAATAAAGATGCAGTGGCCAGGCCTATGTGCCTGTCCTAAGGGGTAAGCAGTAACTTGGTACAGCAGTCTAGGTAAGTATCAGTCTCCCAGCTGGGTGACAGAGTACCTGGCCCCATGCTTTCCCAGAAGTTTCTTTGTTCTTTCAATGTACCCTTGCTACACAACCTGCTTCTCTATTGGATCAATATTAACTAAGCAGCTATACTTTTGTAAAAATTTTTTATTTAAAGGGATAAAACAAAAACAGGAGAGAAATATTACAGAATTTCAAAAAAAAATAAACAGTAAGAAATCACTAGCTGATAAATTACATATTGCTCTTTTAAAAATAGTTGTTCAAGTACAAAATTAAAGCACACAAAATGGACACTCAAGCAGGGAGAGTGCAAACAAATCTGTTCAACAATCCAACAAGAACTAAGAAATATGGGTAACAATCCTGCACACATAAATATACATGCGGTTATATCTTTTATGGAACTTCCTATTTTCTCTTTTTTACAATAGCAATTATACATTTTTTAATTAAAGAGAGAAAAATATACTTTTAATCCTACATGTTGATTGTCATTTTATGCATGTTATACTCACATTGTGACTTTTCTTTATAAATTATCCCTGACAAAGGGCCTCAGTGGCACCCTTCCCTTCCCTTCCCTTCCCTTCCCTTCCCTTCCCTTCCCTTCCCTTCCCTTCCTTCCCTCTTTTCTTGCACTATAGCACTGAGGTAATGCTCAGTTTAGAGTTTTATTTTTTATACTTTGAGACAGGTTGTTGCTATGTTCTTGTGACCCTCCTGCCTCAGACTCCCAGGTAGTTGGAGTTACAGCCATATGCCACACTATGTCCAGCTCTCTTTTACTTTTTAAGCTTATAATATGTTAGCCTGGAGTTTTCAATATATGTTTACAATGAATTCAACTTCAGATAATTCTCTACCACTTCATAGGTACCGTAAGTATAACAGAGTGTCTTAGTTCATTCAGGATGCCATAACTAAATACCATAGACTGAATAATTTGCAAACAATGAGAAGTTTGGCTCACACTTTGGAGGCCGGAAAGTCTGAGTAATTTGCAAACAATGAAAAGTTTGGCTCACACTTTGTAGGCCGGAAAGTCTAAGATCGAGATACTGTTAAACTTGTTGATTGGCGAAGACTGCTCCTCAAAGACTGTGACTTCTTCCATATCCTCATATAGCCCAAAGGCACAAGGGATCCCTCAAGCCTCTTTTCGAGGACATTAATTCCATTTATGAAGGCTAACTTTTCAGAATGAATTAGCTCATGAAGGCATCACCTCTCAGTACTATCACATTACGGATGAGTTTCCGACATATGACTGGGGGGATTACATTCAAACGACAGCACAGAGTATTCTCAGTTCTCTTCACCTGTGTTTTAAAACACCCTTGCCATGCATTTCGCTTATCACTGTTATAATTAACAAATTAATTCTTGATATTATTATTTAATTACTTACTTAGATGAATTAAGAATATTAAAATGTGCTAGTAAATAATATTAATTTAATCTAAAAGACAGAACGGGAAGCAGAAGAATAGAAAACAGAAAATATAATGAAAATCTAAGTAATAAAATAGAGCCGAACATGTCAATAATTACATTAATGCAAATGGTCTGAAAGCACCAATTCAGAGGAATAGATTACTGGACCAGATTAGAAAAGATTCACTTTGGCTGTGGTAGTGCACATCTGTAATCCAAGCACTTGGGAGGCTGAGGCAGGAGGATCTCTGCAAATTCAACACCAGCCTGTGCTACATAGTAAGTTTGAGGCCAGCCTGAACTGCATAGTAAAAACCTATCTCAAATAAAAAATAAATAAATAAAGTAATAAAGAGATTCAGTGGTATGCTCTCTGTGAGAAAGTTTCTGTACATATAATGAAGTAGGCAATGTGAAAAGACAAGGAAGAGAAAGATAAACCACGCATGTGATGAACACCTGTAATCCCAGCACTCTGAGAGACTCAGGCAGGAGGACTGTGAGTTTAAAGCCAGCCTGAACAGTTTGTGATATATATATATATATATATATATATATATATATATATATATATGGCTATATATGAATGTATATGACTGTAATTCAGTGGTGGAGCAGTCACTTACAAATTTATCTATATACTACATATTTCTAAATAATCCACATAATAAAGAGGAATTTTCAGAAAACACTTAGCAGATTTGAGATGTGCATCTATAACAATATTTAGATAAGCACTTATGTTAATTGATTATGGTTTTTTTTTGTTTTTTTTTTTTTGCTGTACCAAGGATCGAACTCATGGCCTCACTCTTGCCAGGCAGATGCTTATGCCACTGAGCTAAATCCCTGGCCCTTGATTATGTTTAAAAAGAGAAAATTCTATCTAGCTGGGTGGTGTCACATGCCTCTGATGGCAGTACGCTTGGAGGTTGAGACAGGAGGATCAAAAGTTGAAATTCAAACTGGACAATTTAGCAGTTTAGGAGGATCTGGTCTCAAAATAAAAAATGTAAACAGATAAAAGAGCTGAAGACATAGTTCAGTGCAAAGGCACTGGGTTCAGTTCCCAGTGCTGCAGAATAAGTAGAAAAAGGTTCTCAAATTAGTATTCTAAACTTTCACTTTAAGAAACTTATAAAAAGAAAAAAAAAGCAAACCCAAATCAAACAGATAGAATAATTAACAAAAAGCAGAGATCAAGGAAGTGAAAAACAGAAAAGCAATATAGAAATATAGTGAATCTAAAAGCTGGTTTTTTGAGGGAATACTGGGGAATGAGCCCTGGACATCCTGAGCTAAATCCCCAAATCTTTTTTTTTAAATTTTAAATTGTCTAGGCTAGACTTAAAATTGGGATCCTCTTACCACAGATTCACAGAAGTGCTGAATTTTTGAAAATAAATAAATATGGCAGATCTTTAGCTAGATGGACAGAAAAGGAGAAAAAGTATAATAAATAAAGGAAAATATCACTACAACTACCACAAACATTAAAGGATAATAAAAGAAAACTCTAAATGACTATGGACATAAATTTATTGCTTACATAAAATGGACTGATTAATTAAAATTTACAAACAAAATTTACCCAAGAAGAAATGAATAACCTGAATAATTTTATCGTTGTTAAATAAATTGAGTTCATAGTTAAAATATTCCAAAAGAGCAATCTTCAGACCCATATAATTTCACTGGCAAATTTTGTCAAACATTAAAATTAATTCTGTGTAATCTCTTCCCATGTCAGAAAAGTAGAGAACTCTCCTTAGCTCATTTTATGAGGCCAGCCTTCCCTTGTCACCAAATTCTGACAGAATTAGAACTAATCACACTGTAGACCAATATGTGTCAGGAAAAGGGGGGAATATCCTCAACAGAGTATTAACACATTGGCTACTGCAACACTGTGTGTGGCAAAAATGTCACATAATATCCAAGTGGAGCTTATCCTGGGAATGCAAGGCTGCTTTAATGATTCAACATCAATCCATTTATTTCACATTAACAGACTGCTCATGTCAATTGATACAGAGAAAGTGCTTGACAAAACTCTACATTCATGCACCATAAAAACTTTCAATAATCTAGGAATATGAGAACATTTGCTTAACTTGATAAATGGCATTCACAAACAAAAAGAAAAGTAAAACCCCTCACAAACAGCTAGTGCAGTGGCACACACATGCATTCTTGGCTACTTGGGAGGCTGAGATAGGATGATTATTAAAGTTCAAGGGCAGTTTGGGCAAGTTAGTGAGACCTTGACTCACACACACACACACACACACACACACACACACACACAGAGCCAGTAACAATATTTAATGGCGGATAACTGAATGTTTACTTCCCCCCCCTCCAGGACTGCGGAAAAAAATCAAGGATTTTCACCTCTCCCATTCCTGTTTAAGGTGGCATAGGCTGTCCTCATCAGTGTAAAAAGCCAACAAAAGGATTAGGTTTGTGAGGAAGAAATAAAATCATTCTTGTGAAACAAGCTTCTGGAACCAAGAGAGTTAGGAAGTTCACAGTTTTTCTTTTTCTCTTATTTCTCTTTCTCCTTCTCCTCTTTCTCTTCTTCTTTCATACTGTGATTACACTCAGGGTCTTGTACACGCGACACGTAAGTGCTGTACCAGTGAGTCACACCCGCAGACCTACTGTTTTTTTTTTTTTTTTAATGGGAAAAGTACATGAACTTCAACCTAAACCTTACACCTTATACAAAACAACTCCAAATAGATCATACAGTATTGGAGATATTAAGGAATGTAATTTTCTCTTGAGACAGGGTCTCATTATGTTGCCCAGACCAGCCTCAGACCCAGGGTTCCATCAATCCTTCTTACTCAGTCTATGAATGTGAGTTTTTTGACATTGTGTAATGGAATATTTTATCAGTTGGAAGATTTGTATCATTTCATGAATTGATACTTTCAAGTGTTAACACACAAATTGGAGGAACGGGCATAGCCAATAGTAGGCTAAGGAAGAATGACAGTTAAGTACAGTGTGTCCTGGATGGGATATTGGAATAGAAAACGAACATTAGGGTAAAAATTAAGAAAATATGAAGAAAGTATAAACTTTTGCTAGAAAAATGTAAAGATATTAATTCATTAATTATGATGAATGTATCATAGTAATGTAAGAAGTTAATAATAGGGAAAGTTAGGTGTGGGATATAGAAGCTACCTGTACAATTTTAATTTTTCTATAAATGTGAGATTGTTTTTCCAAAATTACTAAAATATGAAAACTGCAAAATAAATATTAGTAAATTTAACCCTGCATGGTGGAACACACTTGTGATTCCAGCACTTTGGAGGCCAAGACAAGGGGATCACTGACAGTTTGAAGTCAGCCTGGGCTACACAGTGAGCTCAAGGCCAGGCTGAATTACATAACAAGACCTTGTCTCAAAAGGTTAAAAATAATCAGCAAATTTAATGTAGATATTTAAATATCTACAAAATATAGATGCTAATATATAGATGAAGACATGAACTACAGATGCTTTCCTAAGAAATAAATATATAAAAGAAGTCCTGATGTATTAGTTAATTTTCTCAGGGCTAATACAAAGTACCCAACACCCACAAGTTAAAAAGGAATGGTCTATTTTGATTCTGAATCTATAGAGGTTTTAGAGCATAGCCTGCTGTCTCCAAGGAAGACAGCATAGCAGAGAGGTAAGGCAAAGGAGAAACAGTCCATGATAGGGTAGGCCAGAAGTAGTATTAAGCAGCAAGCCTCCCTTTCCCTTTTATTCCATTCAATCTACACACCTTCTAGGTGGTGCCACCTATACCTACAGTGGGTATTCCCATTTTCCACACCCAGAACTATGATAGACCAATTAGCGGACTAATCCAGTACCACACAGCCTTAATCTCTGTATCACATCCTTAATACACATTCACATAGCCTAGATCCAGCTACCTCACAAAAGCCCCATCTATGTTCCCATGAAGCTCTGGGGAGGGCATCTAAATACAAGCCACAATTGCTGGTGATCCAAAATTGGCAAGAGCAGCAGGAAGAAGATCTAGGAAGTAAAGCAGGAGATGATCGCTTCGATATAGGCATCAACTAGAATGACATGGTAAGGAACTTTCAAGAAAGATAAAATGGTTCCCTCAATGTTATCAGTATCAAATATGGTACTGTCTTGGGGTCTAAAGAAAGTAGAAAAGATAAAAGACAAAAGAGTTGGTAATAATGCAGTACCAGCTGGGGGTGGTTAGCACATACCTGTATTCCCAGTGCTTGGATGGCTGAGACAGGAGGGTCACTGCAAAATTAAGGCCAGCCTAGTCTATATAATGAGTTCAAGGCTAGCCTGAATTACATAGTGAGAACCTGCCTCAAACAAACAAACAATAAATAAATAGCAAAGAAAAGAGTTTGGTTTTCTGTTCTAATGCCAATTTATTTTTCTAATGCCAAAGTTTTAAAAAATACTCATTATTCATCATGGGAAGTAGCTCATAGGCAACTGTTTTACAATGTTTTGGCACATGGACCACTTTAGACTCTTAAAAACTATCAGAACTCCAGGAGAACTTGATTGATTTTGTAAAATATGTTGATATTCTTCATGGTAGAAATTAGAATGGAGAAAGAAAATATTTTTGGTACCGGGGATTGAACTCACAACCTCACACTTGCCAGGCAGGTGCTTATGCTGCTGAGCTAAATCCCCACCCCAGAAAAAATTTACATATGGATTATTTTAACTTATTTTCAATAAAATAACTTTTTCAAAGCAAAAATAATTTAATGAAACAAGTGGTATCACTTTATGTGTACTACCTGTTCCCAGCCAAATACTAAGGAGCCTCAGCCCTGCTTAGCTGGTAAAACCAAGCATACTCAAGAGCAGTACAGCCATGGACTGGACAGCCATGTTCTTGGAACTTCTGCATTCATTATGCTGCTTGTTTGAGGTATATGAAGATAATATAGACTTGAAAATGGAAATAGAGGGTAATTTTATTAGCCTTTTTAGGCAGTGAATATTTTTCTTTAATATCAAAACTGGACAGTCTGTGATGATTACTCCTGTCAACCTGATTGGCTTAGAACACACTTAAGAGTTTAGTGAAAGACACTTCTGGTGTGTCTGGTAGGTCATGTAAGTGTGAGCCTAGGACTGTATCTAGTTCCTGGCCTATACTTCTCTGACCCTTCCTCTGTTCTCTGCTTCCTGGCTGCCATGAGATTAACAGCCTTCCTCTGCCATGCCCTTTCACCCCGCCATTGCTGCCTTGGAACCAGCAAGCCAGGGACTGAAACCTCTGAAACCATGAACCAAAATAACCCTGGTCACAGCAATGGAAAGCTATCTAATACAGCTTCTTTTTTATTATTTATTTTACGAGTCTAAAACCAAGAAAAATAAAATAGAACAAAGCCAATCAAAACAAACCAGTGTAAGAGACACAGGACTTCAAAACAACACAAAATCAACAATGTTTAGCATAATTAATCTTGTTGTCTTCCAAATAGCTGCAGAAACCTTCAGACATAGTAAAAATCAAACAAAACAGAACAGAATAGAACCAATAAAAATAAAATAATTAATGCAATAAAGGACTTTAAACACGATTAGAGTAAATCCAAAATGGTTACCCATAATATATCTTGTTATCTTTGAAATAGCTGCCCATGCCATCAGATATAATAAAATGAAACAAAACAAAACAGAATAAAACTCAACCCAACAAACAATTAAAATGATATAGGACTTCAAAACAAGATTATAGGGAATTAACTGTGGCTGTCACCTTCAGAAGGAGATCCCCCATAGATGCTACACTGCAGATAGCTATCCTCTGAATAGATTATCTGACTACCAGCTTTAGCCCTGCAAAGTCAGTGAAATACTAAACCCTAAAGCAATATATTGTATTTTACTTCAATACCTATCATCGCAGCCTGTATTTCTCCAGATCAGCTGGTCACTTACGGCAGGATGGGAGAGGGGGTAGAATGTTGGCTCTTCTTGCTTTCCAGAAGGGGCTGTCATCTGGCTTTCCCACAGCGGCCCACACATAGTGCCAATTCTCAGGCAAGGCTTGCTTCTTGGTGACTTCTTGTTTTCTTCCCCTGCAGTCCTACAGTTTCTGTAAGGTAAACTATATGTGGACTCTGAAATCAGATCAATGAGATTTGTGTACTTTCCTAATAAAATACACTGGAATATCCACCACTTAAAATAAACACTGCACTCATGTATGATTTCCTTGTTCAATTTTTCCATCTGTGGGCTTTGGGAACTCTTTCAACTGGCTCCTGTTTCCAGCTGGCATCATGATTGTGGATTTTGTGTTAGCACTTATTTTTTCCACTAAAAGATGTGCCAGGCTTATGTTATATTTTCTGTGCCCCAGCTCTATAGTCAACCATTTTTCTAAGGCGTCAAGGTTCTTTTAATTGGAAAATGATATTTTAAACCAAAATCTTGGTGTGTAGGCATGCTTGTTGCTATTGGGATGTTTATAGACCTCCAAAAAGAAATGCAAATACACATGTATATACTAACTCAACATATTTATAAATAGATGTGTATTTATCTATGTGTATTTTTATTAATTGAAACAAGTTTATCTGATTATTCTAACTCTTATACATTATCTACATGGGTCATTCTGCTACTCTTTCTTACTTATCAGAAAATTCCTGCAGTAAATACCAATAACCCTGATTTAATCAGTACATATTGCATACATGTATTCAAATATCACACTGTATCTTATAAACATGTACTATAATTATATGCTAATTAGTAAGTTAAATATTAGCTGCCATTATTTGATCATTACAAAGCTGTGTATATGGCAGCTGTTTATATGTATCAAATTATCAACTGTGTCTCATAAATTTGAACAGTTAAAATAATAATATTCTTTTTAAAAAAGGAACCTGTGGCCAGGGATTTAGCTCAGAGGGATAAGTGCCTGCCTGGCAAGCGTGAGGCTGTGAGTTCTACCCGTGGTACCAAAAAATAAAATAAAATAAAATAAAATAAAATAAAATAAAATAAAATAAAATAAAATAGAAACCTGTCTTCTACCATCTACTACCAATGAATATGTGTGATGGGAAGGGATATTTATATAAAAGAGGGCCTGTGAGTTTAGAATCTGAGCTTTTTCTGTTTGCTGTGCCGCCCTTGATCAAGTACTTCTTAATCTCAGGAAACCACCCTATACTTCTACCCTGGGCATTGCTTTTTTCCTGGATTTTAAGCAACTGAGTCTTAAGGCTGAGGTGAAATGCCTGTTTGCCTATAGCTGTGGCTATCTGCTCCTGTTGGCAGCTGAGCTTGGGTGCTGCCCAGATGTCTCCATATATCTTCTGATTGGTGGTGTTCCTATTACTTCCTATCATGCAGTAATATTAGGATAAATCAAAATAGATCCTCCATGCAAAATATTGGTGATAATACAAAGTAAATCTGCAAAGTTATTTCCAGCCATTACCCTATTCATTATGGTTGATTATTAGTCAGTTTTTTATTGCAGTTACAAAACTGGAAAAAAATCTTTAAGAAGGAAAAGTTTATTTTGGCTCACAGTTTTCGAGGTCCCAGCCCATTGTCACTTGGCTTCATTATTTGCTGTTTGTGGTAAGACAGAATCATCATGGCAGCAAACCTGTGGTAAAGCAGAGCTGCTTACCTCATAACAGCCAGAAAACAGAGAAGGGGAAAGAGGCAGAGATAAAATACACTTTTTAAAAACACATCTCCAGTGAGTCACTTCCTCCAACATGCCTTGGCCTGCTACTAGCCCATTCAGCTATGAACCCATCATTGAGTTAATCCATGGATGAGGTTAGTGTCCTTATAATCCAACTGCCTCTATAGGCATCTTTTACTCTCATCAAGTTGACAAGACAAATCATCACAGCTGGGTGTAGCTTTAACCCTATATTCACCTTCAGGAATAAGATCCAACCACTCTTTCTTTGTCTAAGGGACTCCTCAGCATTTTTCTCTAGATTCTAGAAAGTCACAACCTGCCCCCTCCACTCACATATACACTTCTTTGTCATCTGCTAGGTTGAGTCCAGGAGATGAAGCCAGAAAGCTGTGTAAATTTTCTATCGTGTCTGGAATTGGAAAGTCAATCTTAATTTAAATATTATAAGTGGTTATTGAAAGAAGAAAGAGATATCAGAAATGTTTGATGAGAAAATTCCAAGTTACAAAGCCAGAACCAATGACCTGATTATTTACTGTGTTTATTTGGGAATACTTTGAGTTGTGCTATAGGTGGGTGACTAATATTTATACTATCAGACACACTGTACTATAACACACTGTTGTTTGCCATCCTTCAAAATTATTGCATACATAAATCTGTAACTTTAAGACATTAAGTATTTTTAAACTCTAACTTCATATTTCAGATTTTTCTAATGATTAAAATTAGGCTAGGTGTGGTGGCACAAACCTGTAATCCATGCACTTGGGAGGCTGAGGCAGGATTGCTGTGAGATCAAGCCGGCCTGGGCTATGAAGTGAGTTCAAGGCCAACCTGAACTGCATAGTGAAATCTCATCTCAAAAAAAAAGAAAAAAAAATGAAAAAGAAAAAATTGCTGCTATGTGAAGTTTCAAGTTTATATTATAATAATGAATAAAGATCAACTCAGTAAATTTTAATGGAAAATGACTAGGCATAGGAATATCAATATGCAGTATTTTATGTCAATGTAAATTCTGGCGCTTTCTTCACTCTTTCATAAGTTGGTAGTTAAAAAAGAATTTTAAGAAAGTGCTGTGCCACTGAACTATATCCCAGACCATACAAATTTTAACTTTTAAGGCCCTGTAATCAAAAATTATAAGAAATAATTTTAAAGAAATTTAACACACATATACACAAAAGTCTCCTGAAGGTTAGGTTTTATATGAAAAGTTTTAGACTATAGCAACTGTATATGTTTTAAATTTTAACCCTGGAGAACATACTATATAGGAATCCTCACTGGGTTTAAGGAACACCACTATAATTAAGTTTGGGCAGCTGCTATGTGTTTGAAGTGTGTTTAAAGCTGCAAAGTTCTAACATAGTTCAAGCATATAAAACCAAAGATATTCTGATATTATCTTATTGAATGGCTCAAGTAATAAATACAGCAAGAAATATGTCAGTTTCTAATATTTGATTGGGTCTTTACTCCTTTTAGTCTTAGGATTGTTTCATTAAAAACTGGCTTTCCAAAGAAACTATAAAATGATGCATATAAGAAATGTCTAAGACCCAACTAATGCCAATGATCCACTGATTTCCAGGAATATTTGATGCAGTAGAATTCTATTTTAGCTAACAAACTGGAATTGTTTTCTTGTGCCATAGTTGCATGGTAGCATGTGCCCATAATTCGAGCTACTCAGGAGACTGAGTCAGGAAGATTTTAAATTCAAGGCCAACATTAGACAATTTAGCAGGACCTTGGCTCAAAATAAAATAAAAAAGTTTTGTGGATATAGCTCAGTGGTACAGCATTTGTCTGGAATGTGTGAGAAGCCCTGGGTTCAACCTCCAGTATCACACACACACACACACACACACACACACAAAATCTTGTTTCATTGCCAAGGATCAACTATTTCTATAACTTTCAGGCATTTACTTTGTGCAGTGCTTGAGCAAGGTATTCATTGATTTTCTGGAGGTGTTTAGTTTAGGAAGAATATAAGCTCTGCTTCTATGATGATTTGAATTTACTCATATGTCTTTAGAACACATAAGTAGACAACCACAAAATAAAAGTAAAGTGAAGTACTTCTGATACAAAGCAGGTCAGGAATATTATTAGATTACTTCTCTGGAAGGAACTATTATCCTAAAAGGAACTTGATAGTCACCACAATTTTATTTAATTGGTTAGTTTTTGCTTTTTTATAGATAGGGTCTATGTACTCACTATGTAGTTCAGGCTGGCCTTGAACTCATCACCCTCCTGCCTCAGGCTCCTAAGGACTGGAATTATAGATGTGCCCCAAAACACCTGGCAATAGCCACCATCATTTTTTCTTTAGATGTTCAGCCATTCATTTGATGCCAGTACCTTTTTTCATGCTTGACTCTAAGAGTAACAATATTTAGTGTCTTGTGACTCTGCTTAGGCATATATCATTTTTTTTAAATTTTATTTTTTATGGTGTTAGAGTTTTAACCCAAAGCCTTTTCAATAACCTACATCTACATCCAGTTTTTACTTTTAGTCTTTGAGAAAGGATCTTCTTAAATTACTAAATTGTCCAGAGTGGGTTTAAACTTGAGATCCTCTTGTTTCAGCCTTCCAAAATGCTGGGATTACAGGCATGCTGTTTCATACTTGTCTGGGAATATACTATTCTAGAATAAGTTACTTCATATTTTCATAGAAATGTTCAGCTTGGTAAAGTCTGCTACGCCACTCCATGATCTAGACAGTTGTTTAATGAATTACCAATAGTGTTCAAAATCAGCCTTCAACTTTGTTTTGCTTAGGGAGTTTCAGAATCAAAAATTGAGGAAGAGATTTTAAAATGTTTTCTTGAGCTATTCCTCACCCCACAACTCTCAAATGAATATCTGCATGGGACCATAGACATAGATATTTCTTACATTTGTACCAGAAGAAATTCTCTAGCTTTGTTGCCTTTCTTGAAGTTCTTTTTTCTCACTCCCCATGGTACCTTTACAGCTCACTTATTTAGAAACATGGTGGCTTTCTTCATTGTACTGAGATTCTGGCCAAAATCTTTACCAAAATCATCTTAGGACCACCTTGAAAATGGAGAAATTGGCTTTTCACCTCCTTAGGACTTAGCACATGACCTGCGTGTAGCAAGAGTTCAGTAAATGGTGACTGTAAGAATGTGCGCATCTGAACTGTAAGACTGTAAGGCTCCATACATAGGTGAATAACAAAAATAGTGTTTTGGAAGTTTCTTTTGGCATTTTTGGTTCTTTTTGACAGATGGAAGGAAAAATCCGGTGAGAGGAAATACTTGTGAAAACTGACAATTTTGATAAGGCAAGCTGAGATTAAAAGGCAGGAACAAAAGTAGAGAGGTTTAAAAAGAAGAGGAGGAATTGTACAGGACACATTTTTACAAGATGACAAGGTAAGGCATTGTTCAAGGGAAGAGGAAACTTGTTCTCAAAGTGTTTATGTTTATGATTATCATTCTGGGATAGTCTCATTCTTTTAAAAAGTCCTGTCTTTAATTGCACATTTGATTTTTAGTTGAAAGCGAAAATGGCATTACTCATCAGCACAGTGACAGTTTCTACTTAATCTCACATTTGAGGCATGTATACACTGAGTCTCAGGACATAAGGAATGTGCCTCGGTAGTAAATGGTAGGGATGTAATTTGAACTTGGGAAGTCTGCTTCTGGAACTCTGCTTCTTCACTACTGTACTCTTCAGCTTCCAGTTCCTATGCTTCATTTTTTTACAGCCTTAAGCCTCTTTATTTATGTCATTTAATTTATTCTCATCATCTCTCTTGAGGCCTTTCTTCATCCTCATGTCATGCATTGAGAAAGTTTGCCAAAAGAGTATTAAATGAATTGCCTCCATGGTTAATTGATAACATACTTGACACATCCTTTTGCTGCTCACTTCTAACAGCTAGATTTTAAATTCCCTTTAGAAATTACTACATGGACTGTGACCAAAAAGTCTCCAGATATATCTTCTACATGTGGCTTAAAGGAGAGAATATCATTATCTTCTCGTTGTGTCATATTCTTTGTCCTTTTCCATACCATACACAGCACCTCAGTGTCTAACTTGGTGCTACATTGGGAGTGAATATTATTATGGTTTGTGTCTAGATGTCCCCCTAAAGCCTCATGCACACATATGTGGGGCTTTTTTTGAGATATCTGGATCTAGAGTGTGTGACACTGCAATTGATTTATGGTGCAATGCTAGGATTAAGGGTGTGAGGGCTACTGACCCTAGGTAACCTCGATAACATAAAAAGGATAGAAATATGCTTTTAAGGGTTCTTACTTGCTTCCTTTTACTTCTGCTTGCCATGAACTATTCTTCTCTGTGGTCCCCCTCTGCCAAACCACCCTGCTTCAGAGCCAGCCTATTATGGACGGAAACCTCCACAAACTGTGAGCTAAATAAACCTTTCCCTTTAAAACATTAGGTGTAAGGTATATATCTCAACAATGAGAGAAAGTAATGAAGACAAATGTGTTCTTATCTACACATTTTTGTCATGCATTTTGTTTTTAGTGTCATTTTCAAAGAAATACAGTTTCCTAGCTATCTCCAATGACAACTTTTACACCATTTATTCTTTTGAGAATTCACACCATTGTATGTATATTTTCAATTACTTTTCTCTGTTCTATAAAATGGCCTGAAGACTTCATGAGGGGCTTGCCCTTTTTCCTCCTGAGTAATTGATGTTTTTCAGTAAAATTACTTGAGAGTATTACCTTCTTGTGCATCGTCCCTGCTGAAATTCCCTTAATTTCTATTCTCCTCCACTCCCTTGTTCTGGCAGATATACAGAGGCATAACATAACTGCTTATATGAACTCTCATGGTCTCTCTCTCTCTCTCTCTCTCTTTCTTTCTGTATGAGAACTTCTTTTGTGAATGAACTGTTCACTGATGATTACTCCATTAGCCTTATCTTGCCATCATGCTTCTATAATTGTTTATCCAACACAATAAATGGAAAATCACCATTCTTTTCAGACCAATTAAAGCCAGATGCAAAATATCTTTCAATATTAAAAATTGTTTTCTGAGGTATATGCTTTTCAATTACTTTTTGTCTGTTTTTTGCAGTGGAAGAAAATATCTGGTGGTGGCCCAAAATTTATTTATTTATTTATTTTTATTAGTACATATGTGCTACATGTAATGAGCAGATTCATTTTGGGAACTTAGAACACTTACACATCACATCCTGGTCCTTTTTATCTCCCTGTTTCCTATCTCTTTCCTCATCGTCCATCTCCAGATCCCCTTCCCAGCTCCAAAAGGTCTAATTCATTGTTTTCTATCATCTATGTTTTATTTTACTCTTCAAATTATTTACACTTTGGGTTTCTCATATAAGAGAAACCATGCAATATTTAACCTTCTGTGTCTGATTCATTTCACTTAGCATTACAGACTCAAGGTGTATCCATTTTCCTACAAATGTCTCACATTTATCCTTCTTTATGGATGAGTAGTACTCCATTGTATAAATACATTTTCTTTTCATTCACGTGTTAATGGACATGTGGACAACTTCGAATGTATAATTGTGAACTGTGCTGCTGTAAACGTGTGGCCCAACTTTAGATTGACTCCAGTTTACCTGGTACACTCTCCCACTTTCCCTGACCCATTGCATTAAAGTAATTAGATATCACCTGGAGCACAAAGTTAGTGCTAGGATAGCACCTGATGAGGTTTAGGGCACCTTACCACAAAGTATGGCACCTTGGTGTCTGAGAGAACAGTAGTAGCAGGTAGATCCCTTTACATTGGCCCTATCTCCCCTGCATCAGACCCAAAACCTCACTGACTTTCCAATGTAGCTGGTCATAAGACCTTCATGCCAGTGGTGTCCTCTATGTCCCTAAAGGAACCATCTCTATCCTCTGAACATTGCAAGCCTTGTTGGTTTGGCCCCATTTTATTATCACTGAGCCATACCTTTGTAGTCAATCACCCTTCTGCATGGCCATCCATGATGCATCAAGCCTAAGCATAAAAATATATGGGTTTTCCTGTCCCTCCATGTCTTTCTTTCTGAGACAGGTTCTTGCTATGTAGTTCTGTCTGCCCTTGTGTAGTCCAGGTTGGCCTCGAACTTGTGGTCATCCTTTTGCTTCAGCTTCCCTATTGCTATGATTATAGGCATGCACCACCACACCCGGCTCCCAGTTTCTTTGAGTCCTCTTTTTTTTTTTCCTTTTGTGCTGGGGATTGAACTCAAGAACTCGTGCTTGCCAGGCAGGTGCTTATGCTACTGAGCTAAATCCCCAGCCCCAAGTCCTGATTTCTAAGAGATTCTGTCTCACATAAAACTTACATTCCTCTGCTTTCCTTTTGTTAATTTATCTTTTGTTGCAGGTATCTCAGCTGCCAAGCTTGTGATAAGTGAGGAAAACATGTTGCTTTTCTCTCTTACAAATGCAAATTATATTCCCTACTGTCCACAGTTTTCCAATTTGTTGACTCATTCATATATTCACTCAACAGATATTTATTCAGTATTTATTATATGCAAGGGCCTATGTAAAACCTGAGGGAAATGCATAATAAAAAAATTAAATGATCCATATTTAAAAACAGACAAGAATGTACTGCAACACATCAATTGAGTCTGTATCATGAATCAATTTATGCTCTCAGGCTTATCAAATTACAATTGTCAAACTTACAGCAGGAGTCTTTTCCTTTTTTATTTTTTTATTCTTTTAAAATTTTATTTAAAGAGAAAAAAAAGCAAAACAGAAAAAAGGGAAGAAACAATGCAGAATTTCAAAGAAAAAGAAAAAAGCAAGAAATCCCTAGTTGATAAATTACATATTGTCTTCTAGAGATAGTTGTTCAAGTTACAAAATTAAAGCATACAAAGTGGACATTCAGTGAGGCTGTGAACAGTTCCGTTCAATGATCCAACAAAAACCCAGCAACATGGTCATCAATGCTACACACTTAAACATACATGCAGTTCTATCCTTTAGGATGCTTTCTTTTCCTCCTTTTGCTTTTCAAGTCCATTATCTGTATAGTTATATCATGTTTCAGCTTGCTCAGTACCTTACTGATCTGTTTTGTTGTTATTTACTTTTTATTTTTTATTTATTTTAATTTTTTATTATTTTGAAGGTAGCAAAATACAACAGAACAAGATGGAACAAAGCCAACTGAGTGGGTAGTGAAATTGATACAGAACCCTCAACAGGTTACTGGCATAACAGTAATAGGTACCATAGTATATCCCATTATCTTCACAACAGTTGTTTTTCCATAAGGTATAGCCAAATCAAAGCAAACACAGAACATTCTAGAACTTTTCAAAACAGAACATTGACTAGAGCAATATCATTAATCAGAACAAAGCAAAACAATGATAACAATATTTGCCTTCAAAGAGATGGTAGAGGGAAATGTCCCTATTTACTACATTGCATATGGTCAACCTCTCAAGAGATGTGTAGATATCTGGCTCACTTGCTAACAGGGGTGGTGGTGGTGGTGGTGAGTTGATTCTTAGCCCACTTGCCAGTAAGCTCTTGGGAGCCACTGAGTGATTCTTCTGCCTCATGCCAGGGGTGATTACCAAGAAGGCTGGCAAATTGCCTTTCTGTGCTGTGCCTTGAGTCCCTCCATGGTTGGGGCTCTGGGTCTGCTGGTTCTCCTCCCAGCTCAGGCCAGGGGCCTCTACTGGGAGGGCGGGCAGACTGCCTTTGTGTGGTGCACCCTGAATCCCTTCATGGTCGGAGCTCTCAGTGAGTCTTTTCCTTAATATATCTGTTGCTTATATTATCCGCACATGGGAAAAAAAAATAATTGATATTTTCCGCCCATAAGAAACAAAATAATTGACAGAAATAAATAAGTTTCTGACACAGGCACTTTAGAAGAATATCATACAATTAAACCATATAGGTCACCTAGCTGATCATATTGTTAGTGTTTATTACAGGTACAAATGTGTTTTTATATATGTTCTATTTTGCTCAAATGCAGTGCTAGAAATTTGTGCTAAACCGCTTCTTTCCCATTACAGTTGTCCATTTTCTCTCTCTGCTCTAGATCTTGGTGTTTGAGCAATTCACCCTCTGGATGTTGAAGCCCTCCACAATAGCTCTGACTGTAACTACCATCATTTGCTACCGCTGCTGTGGGCTCAGCAATTCCTGACAAGCTTGGCTTCTTCCTCCTTCCTGACAGAGTCTCTGCTTTGATTTGATGTCTTTTTACCATGGGCTAATGAGAAGCTACCACTTTTCCTAGCCCCTGAGGGAGGTTGGTAACTCCAGACCCATCCTGATAGATACTGTGGGGCTCTTCTTCCATCCCACTTGCTCACCGGTCTGGGTGTGCCCATGAGGCTGATACCTCATCACAAGCCCTGGGTGAGTGGATCTCATTTCAGTGGAACCCTGCTGTGACTCTTTAGTCAGGAAATATCTCTATTATCTTAGGAGTTTATTACCTAATTGTTAGCTAAAACGTGCATACATGAAAATATTGAAATACCAGTCATTAACAATCTGAAATGTCAAACCATCTTTGAGAACAATAAATTCCATAGAAATCTAAAGAAGGAAGAGATGACTAATCTCTACCTTGGAGGCCCATGTGAAAATGTGTTGCTGATGATGGAAATGATTATTTTTATCTCCTATTGAAAGAATGAAATTTATAGACTCCAAATTGTTGCAAGCAAGGAATTATAGTTACGAAATAAATGAGCTTAGATTTTTTGAGATTTGAAGCCATAAATCACTACTACCTATCAGCAAAACCAAAGGGTGTCCATAGAGTTACTTGAAGCAATTGTTTAAAATGTGACCTGGCCAGTAATTACACAGCTGTTTCCTCTATGCTATAAAGAAACTACCTTCTTAGAATTTCATTTCCCACTTAAATAAGGTGTGCATTCATTAAAGAAAAATTAGAAAAATTGGAAGAAAAAAAGTCATCCTTCATATTCCTAATAACCTTGTTCTAGTTTATTACTTTTTAAAATGTATTTTGTGTACCCAGTGTATGGATTTCTAGACCATTTTTTATTTGTGTGTGATAAGTGAATTGTTTTGTGAAAAACCAATCTTACTCATGCCTTGGAACTTCTCTGAGCTTTTAACACCCCACTCTATCCACACAACACTCAAGAAAGACAGTGCTGTGGCGATGAGAACAAGGTCACTTAATGAGATTAAAAAAGAATAGAATGTAACATCTGGCTACCAGAGAGAGTTTTAATGTATGAAAATGGTCTAAAGGAAATGAACGTTAACATTAAGTCCTTTAAAATACAAAGTGTTGAAAGCACCAATAATAGTTATTTAGTATTGAGCCAACCTAAATGGATTTCTTGTGTGTATTAGATTGGTTGCTCCATGGAGGAACTGGTTGGCCCCTGAGTTAAACACACACAATTCGTACACACTCGAAAATCCACATCACTTAGAGATAGGCACTCACAAACATGCGCACAGGTAAATGTAACCGTGCCTGTCTGAAGCAGGCTCTCATTCTCCCAGCAGCAGAAGGATAGGCTGAGTATGGGAACTTTTGTCAGGCAGTTAAAGCTTCCCGTGGGAGGGACATCGCAGCTAGCTGGCTTTTAAATTTTTGTTTTCATGGGAGAAGGTGGGGAGGAGTGGTAGGGAAGCAACCCTTTAGGACAAACCAAACAAAAATCAGTATAAAGGAGTGTTAAAAGCATAATCAAAACTCTTAAAAGTCAGGAACTTTCCAAACATAGTGAGAATTTGGCTGTTTTCTTATCCTAGAGTGCTAGCAGTGTCCATAACTGATCAGCAAACCGTCACATGCACAGGGTGTCAGAAGGGTTTGCACAGATGAAAAGTCAGTTGCTTGGAGTTGGATCCACACACTGACCCTGGGAACGAAACTGAAGCCCGTTCCTACAGACCCCTGTGAAAAGCCAAAGTGTGTACACAGACAGACGGGACGCTTCTGTTGCTTTTCCAAGAAATTCATTCTGAGCTGTTCACTCTCTTTTGCCTTAGCATTTCACCTAGAGAGGAGCTATTAGCTCTGGTCCATCTTACATCAACATTTTGTCGAGTGACTCCGAAGTTTGTATTCCAAAAGAATAGGAAGAGCCAGCATGGGATAGCCTTTGGGTTATCTTTTGTGATAAGTCCTGACAATTTCAAACAAACATTTCTCAGATAAAATATATATTGTAATTAAATTTGGGAAGACAGTCACGCTTTTAGTGGCAAAGTTTGGGAATGTGATGTATTTTAAAAGTGCTAGGGATTTTAGAAATATCGTGAAAAAAACACATCAAGATTCCAGGAATACACAGATGAGATAGAAATCCCTTCACCATGGAAACTGTGGAAGGATTTCATCATTGAAGACTACTTGAAGCTGGGCATGGTGGTGCATGCCTGTAATCTCAGCACTCAGGCAGCTGAGGCAAGAGGATTGCCACAAGTTCAAGGCCAGCCTGGGATATACAGTGAATTCAAGGTCAGTTTAAATTACACAGGAAGAGCCTGTCTCAGAAAGCCACACATTAAAAATACCCAAAAAACCAAGACTGCTTGATAGGGCTGGTGGGTACCTCAGTGGTACTGGTGATGCAACTCAAGGCAAAACCCAAATCTGACCAACTTCTGTTACAAACACAGCACTGGTAACCCTTAGAAAGGAGAGGTAAGCTAAAAGTTGGAAGGCTGTAGAGAAAAGAAGACATAAAGATAAGCACTGGGGGCTGGGGATTTAGCTCAGTGGCATAGGCGCCTTCCTTGCAAGCGCTAGGTCATGAGTTCAATCCCTAGCACAAAAAAAAAAAAAAAGATAAGCACTGGTCAGGGCTGGGGGTATAGCTCAGTGGTAGAACACTTGCCTAACATGTCCAAGGTCCTAGGTTTGATCTGCAGCACTGCAAAAAAGATAAAAGAAAAGAACACATTGGATATCTTAACAAGTTGCCTGAGCCATAGTTCTCTCCACATGTAGCAAGTTCTTAGTACACAAAAAAGGTAGTCATCTTCTTTCTTTTGTTTGTTTTTGTGGTTTTGAAGATTAAACCAAAGGATTGCTGAACTACATCCCCAGGCCTTTTTCATTTTGAGACAAGTTTTTACTAAATTGCCCAAGCTTTTCTTGTCCTTGTGATCCTCCTGCCTCAGCCTCCTGAGTAGCTCAGATTATAGCTGGGCAATGTTCTCATTAATATTTTACTCATTTGAGAGAAAGACAAAATAATCTGAGGTAGTATGATGTGTTTCATGCTGTCTCATGTGTGCTGTGGTTGGTCACCATCTATAAGAACACACAGGTATGGAACTTTGTGGACAATCTCCTTGCCTCCCTTTTCTTAGGTGCCTGCCTGCAGTTTAATGCTAGATATAACACTGAACACGCTCCCTGTGTCTCCAAGTCAGTGTACTGGCTTCTTCCTTTATAACAATATTCAAATACCTGACTGTGTCTGTAGGCTGGAAGATTAAAAATATTTTCAAAAACCTTGTGAAATACAAGGAATCAATTTGAGGTGGAAGAAAAATATGGGAGAAGTTGTGACAGTCAAACTTAAAGAAAAAAACCTTTAAATAAAATATTTTGAACAAATGAAAGGGAGTTTTGGCTATATATTAAGTCCAGCACTGGTGCTCCAACTTTATAGTGAAAACCTTTAATAGACTCAGACCTATTTCATCACTCAGTTGACTTTTAAAAGCTACTTATTACTCAATCACCTTAAAGCAGTGGCCAGACCAGGTTTGAATCCAGGTTGGAACATAAACTGGCTACGTGTATTGAGACAAGTCATTTCAGTCCCTTCACCCTTCCTTTCCTTACCTAGGAAACAATGACAGTTGTGTGTATTTCACAAGGTTGTTTTCAAGATTGAATTCAACAACAAAGGGTTAGTACTGTGCCTGAAGGCCAGTAGCTGTACCTTAAAGAATGTATCATTTATATTAACACTCTGGATGAATGTAATTTTTAAAAAGGCCTCAATAATCAGAATGCTAATAAAAAGTAGAAAAAATATGGCTTTCCTAGACATCTAGTTTGAATTAAATTGCAAAATGTTTATAATGGTTACTTTATTGGTGGCTGAGTATAGCATAAATTGGAAAATTTAATCTAGATTTGGAGAGCATATATACATATATATTTATATACTGTATGTATGTGTTTGCATGCACACTATAGTATCAAAGAGCTTCCTCTTTATAGTTCAACATATAATTTATATTATTTCTACAGAGACTTTAAAACAGCTTTGGTGGAAAATATTGTAGTAAACTTTTCATTTAGAGTTCCCCGAAATTTAAAGTATTTCAATGCATGTGTTATTGCTATAGCCATCTTATATGTGATTTGTTGTCTAATACAGTAAAATGAAAGAGCCATCAGTGCGTTTTTTGGTTTCTGAGGTGTTTTTTTTTTCTTTTTGTCTTGGCATGCTTGGGATAGAACATAGGGTCTCATACATGCTAGTCAAATTCTCTGTCACTGAACTATATCTCAGCCTTGGGTTTATTTTGTTATATTTTGAAGGGTGAATAAAAAGTTTTTGAAAGTCAGTTTATTGACATATACTTTATTTATGTTGTTGGTACTGGGAATCTAACTGAGGACCTTGTGCTTGTCAGGCCGGGGCTGTGCTGCTGAGCTCTATCTTATGCCCTTGAAGTATACTTTATAGGCAATAAAATTCATTGTTTTTTGTAAATGGTTCTCTGAATTGGTTTTGTTTGTTCATTTTGAAAAAAGATCTTACGGAATTGGTGAGGCTCAGCTTGAACTCCTGGTCTCCAGTTTTCCTCCTGAGGACGTGGGACTATAGGTGTGTGCCACTGTACCCCATATTTCTATGTCTTTTGACAACTGCCTAGTTACCACCCAAATCAAGACCTAGCACATTTCCATCACCTCCCCAACTCCTCCCTCCATAACTCTACATAATCATTCTCTCTCTCCATCAATCCTTATCTACCACTATCTGTTTCTATCCTATGGGTTACCTTTTCTAGAATGATATATGAACAGAATCTTAAAATCTGCAACCCTTGGAGTATAACTTCTCTCACTTAACATAATGTTTCAGCATCCGTTCATATTGATTTCTTCTTTGTTAATATTCTGTGTTATGGATATATCACAGCTTATTCACTCAGGAGTTGAAGAACCATTGGTGGAATTTTAATTCAGTAGGTAACTTAATAATGATGGGCAGACAAAAAGATGATATTTTAACTTTTTCTAGGAGAATAGTAAAGGAGTTAAAGAGTACTGTTTGAAAAAATTTCAACTTCAAGTATTGATAGTCTCTCTTCTAAAAATTAAACTCAATAAATTTTAGGTTTAAGTAAGATGTCATTTTTGAAAGACATTTCAGAATAAAGTTTGGTTTTGTTTTGGTGCTGGGGGATGGAACCCAGGGCATCATACATGCCAGGCAAATATTCTGTCATTAAGCAACATCCCCAACTGTCTTCACTGTATTTTGAGGCTCAGTCTTACTGAGTTGCTCAGGCTGGCCTTGAACTTGCATTTTACTTTCTCAGTCTTCTGAGTAGTCAGGATGATAGGTCTCCACCACCATGACTGGTCTAATTTATGAACTTTTTAATTTAGACATTTCTTAGTATTCTTCCTTTTAGTATATTTGCCAACAAATGTTTCACGTGGTCTGGGTCATTCATAAAGTGCAGATACCCTTGCTGCCATTCATGTAAATAAAAAAGTGCCGGCAAAGTCAGAGGCAAGAGCCACAAAGCCACTCTGTTTCCTTGATATCCTCCAAGGCTCTATACCTGGTCACTATCTACTGAACTTCTGAAGCTAATGACTGAATTGTTCCCTTTTATATTGTTATCTGGACACACATTATGATGAAATTGAGTGTTTGTATAAAATCATTAAGACATTCTGAAAATAGAAGAGCTATAGATTGATTGGAGATTAGTTAAAAACTGTATTATTTGATCACTTTAAATATATCTCTATATCATATATTTCCAGCCCAGCCCAAAGTCTATTTAATTGCAAAAGTACCAGTAGCCTTCTCTTCCAGGAGAGTTAAGAAGAGTTCCTGAAGATGGATCAACTGTATTATTTTTTTTATGGATTTGGCCTGGGGCAGAGAAAAATGCGTTCTTTCAAACAGGTCTTTTGACATGCTTATTGAAGTTGAGCTCAATGTAGTTTAAAAGCCTCAAAAGTAGAAGCACAATTTTATTTTCTGTGGGGGGTACTGTTCTCCTTTCCACACACACTCCTAAATAAGCAGCTAATTGTTAAAAGGAACAGACTAAAGTGGTTAAAAAAAAGGTCTCAGTCTGCAAGACACTTCAAAACCAATTTTGAATTCCCTTCCTTCAAGGTGTGAAAAGTATGTCTGACAGCAACAGATTGTAGACTTTGAACTTTTTCTTTAAAATGAACTGAGAAAAGTGTAAGATTGGGAAACTGAATTATCATAGAAGGCACTCACTCTTTATGACAGTTGATCAGTCTGTTTGGAGAGCATTATGCTTTCGTGTTTTCATTTCTTTCTAGGAGAGGTATTTTTGGCCTTTTCCAGGTTTAATTACTCTCCAGGGCTCAACTTCTGGTTTGGCCACCTTTCATTAGCCTGTGTACTTTCAGGCCAGCTTACCCAATTTAAAACTCTTGGTCCCAGAATCCAGACATCAAATTATCAGATAGTTTATTTTCCTTTCTGAGTGCTTTTCTGCATGCAAGTTTAAAAAAGGAAAAGCAAACCAAATCCCCCCAAGTTAAAATTTCTTAGTTCTTATTTTCTTCTTTCTCTAAAAAACAAAACAAAATAAAAAATCCAAAAAACAGGCTCCATCTGATTCCAGAAATGAAACAAAAACCATGCACAGGAACAGGGAACTGGGGAACAAGGACTTCTCATCCTTTGGAGGAAACCCAGTAACCAAGAGAATTAGAAACCACATGTTTAATGCACAATTTAAACAAGATGTTTCCAGACAGCCCCTCCCCCACGTTACTTAATTGGTTTTCATTTTGTCACTTTTTGCTGTTACTGAACCAAATTCTTTGACTGCTGATAATAAAACACTGTGTGAAGAAGTAATTTTGAGTGCTCACATAAAGACATGCTGAAGCTATATTCTAGAAGCCTTTTTCTTAATATCTGTCCTGTCTGTTTGATGATAGTATAGTATAACTCCCACTATTGCTCTTCAAATATTTTAGAATTTTAAATTCAGGAACTACACACCAAGGTGCTCCTCTTATTTGCGTTGTTTAATAATCACTGCTTATTTGACAAACGGAAAGAGCACTTTTTAACATGTGTGGGACTTGTAAACATGAAAAGAATTCTGGGAGTTTAATTGCTTTCTAAAATGAAGTATGAAATTTAAGGAAGGAAGGGGAATATAGTGGAGGTCAATTTAATTTATGAAGGCTTTCCTGCTAGAGAAGACACATTTTGGTTTATCATCTAGAAAATGAGGATTACATTCACCTCATAGGAATGTGGGATGAATTAATGATGTCTGCCAAATGCTCTTTCCATTTTGAGGATAAAATTGCCTGTTGATTTTACTTATATAGTGTGCTTTTCTCAGAGTTTGAAAGCTTATGTAAACTCAGTGACATGGAATGCATAGACTGGGGTGGGAAGAAGACAAGGGGCCGAGACCAGCCCTGCAAGACCTTTGCTTGCATTTTGTGAACACTTGAAAAACCAAAGAAACCAAAGCATGTCAGTATGTAGTGACAGTACCAACTGTCACCATAGCATGCTGCATCTCAACCAAGATATTACACAACTCTGTCGCCTGTGGTACATTTACTTTCTTTGGCAGTTTTCTGGTTTCTGTGTCTTTGAGACCACTTTGTCTTCAGGGGCTGGTTTTCATCCTTCTGGGTAAAGAAACACTTTATACTTGTCACCAAGAGGTATTATGGTTCCAGTGAATGAATTCACTCTGAAAAATCCGCACAAGAGACTAAATGTAAATCAGAAAGTTGGTTAATTAGTTTACTATTGAGAGGGGCCCCTAGGCTGATAAATAACAGCCGTCTGATAGGCAACCCTCTTGGTAATGTCATCCACCACTTGGAAGCTTCACAAGCTAGAATCACAGTACAGAGGGAGAGAAATTGGGTTTCTAGGATGTTTTCACCAAGCTTTGCAGGGCTGAGGACCCTCTATTCTTTATTTTGGGTATATTTCTGTCTAGTGAGCTAAAACTATTGTGTAGAGTAGACCACTCTTCCCTCATTATGCTGTAGAAACACTGTGAAATTCTTATTCTCTGAGTGTATAAATTTCTTTTGTCTGGGTTATATGTTGACACTAAAACTTTTAATTTCCTTGCTTTTAACTCTTATGCCTTGACAATATATAATTTTAGGAAATTATCTTTGGTGGAGTATATTTCATGTCTTTATTGTCTTAGGAGAACCTTGGAATAGTAGTCTAACTCTGTGCTGAGCCTTGAGATTCCCTATTACACTTTTTCTGCTCTAGATTCACAGTGTTAGTTGGACAAAATCTTAGATATCACTTACCCCATGTCTCTCATTTTACAAATGGAAAAACTATGACCTAGTAAAGATAAAAAAAAAGAAAAACTTTTGTATAAGGTGAATAAGTGACAAAAAAGACAGCAAATGACTGGGTTTAGAGCTTTAAACAAGCCATTTTATTTCATAGTTTTCTTAATTCCTGTTATTCAACTGATGATCCAATTTAGTTTTCATCTACTGAAGTGTTTGTTGAAATATTTAATTTTGTTCTTATCAGGAACTGTGTTTCTTAATCCACAATTCCATATCTAACTGAAGATTGGCTTTTTTTTGGTGGTGGTGGTACTGGGGATTGAACTCAGGGCCTTGCACATACTTGGCAAGAACTCTACCACTGAGCTACATCTCTAGACCCAGGATTGGCTTGTTCTTCCACGTTGTATGTCATCAATACGAATGCTAGTAAACTGACTTTTAGAAGAGCTCCAGTTGACTCTTTTGGATCTTTGCTTTGCCCATGTTGATAATGAGTGCTGCTGCCATACAATAGATCCTCCATAAATAGTTGTTAATAAATTCATGTTAAACCTTGATCAAAAAAGAGAGGTCAAGTTAATTAGGCTGAAATTAATCCTAGATTCTTTAGCACAGATATGAGATATAATGGCCTGTTGTTCTAAAACATCTCTTACTTGAAAAACATCCCAAACTATATTTGGAGTCTCCAGGGTACCACATCTCTGCATCATGACCAGCCAGTTAGCTATGAAAGTCCCTATGCTGGAAGATACATCACTGTTTTTTTTTTATTGATACTGGGGATCAAACTCATGACCGCATGCTTGTAAGGCAGGCCCTTATCTAATACTCCTAAAATACAGAGCACTTACGGCCATGCTAGTACTACTCTCCCCCTTTCTCCCCATTTTGCAGAATGAGGACTTCCTTTCAGTCCCTAAAACAACCCAAACTCTTTCCTGTAGAAGTACATTTGTCTACTTTTCTTTCATCCTCCATGATCCTATTGGGAAATCCCAGGACACTTCATAAAGTCAATATTAGAACTGAGATTTGATAGACAGATAGGATTCACACACAGAAAGACAATCCATTTTAATATGACTACATTACATGTACGTAATTTCCTAAATTGATCCAGGGATTGTGTTCATATCATCAGTTTGAACCTAGAGTGAGTTCATAATATGCACTCTGATGGATCATTTTAACGAATTCTATCCTCTGAATACATGGTCCTTCTTTAATAAGGAACTTCTTTCACTGCACCTATGCTTTTTCTCACTGGTGCAGGTGAAGATGTAGTCTGCCGGGGTTACTAATATAAATCTTGAACATTGGTAGTAAACAATAATTGAAACTTTATGTTTCTACAATGGCTTCACAATAGCATCCAGCCAATTAAACACTAAACCTAATTGGATAAAATATTCTTTATGTGTATCATCCATATGGTGCAAGCCTGTAACCCCAGCACTCAGTCCTCTGGAGGCTAAAACAAGCAGATTAGGTGTTTGAAGCCAGTTTGTGCTACAAAGAGAGTTCAAGGCCAGATTGGAATATACAGCAAAATCCTGTTTTTGAAAACAAAAATAGAAAAAATAATGATTGCATGCTAATTTTTGTTAGCCTGGGGAAGTTATTCCTCTGAGTAAACAGGCACTTTCAGAGAAACATTTGTTCATTAAGGCTTCCAGAGCTCTGCTTAGTACACTGCGATAGTAATTTTCAGAGTAGTACCTTATTGGCCTCAGAAATTTAAAACAACTCCCAAAGTGCTTGCCACATTCATTTTGTTTTCATCACCTCATATACAAGCAAAACAATTCAGAGCCAAATGTTTGATTGGATTATACAAGTTTTGGGCAATGTATTTGACATCCAATTAGATTTTTTTTCCTCTAGGTCAATGATAAAATTGGTTTGTATTGCTCGAGGTCACACTAATTAAAGGAAATGGGTATTGTGTGAGTGTGTGTGTGTGTGTGTGTGTGTGTGCGTGCGCGCGTGCGTGTGTGTTTTGGGGTGAGGGTAAATGGAAGGTTGGAGGAAACAGGCAGTCAGCCATCTTCAAGTGTCAAATCTTCTAGAAATAATCCACTGGTTGAATAACACACATTCAGAATTGACTATTTAAATAAAATCCTAATTTACTGTGATGGCTTTAGCATTGAGGCCATCCATATGGTAGAGATTTTCCATAACAAAGGGAAAGGTTCCCTGAACAAGTACTGTGAGAACTGTGCAGAAATTGAGGGCTGTTGAATTTCATCAGGAAATCACTTGAGGCCACTCAGATCTCCCCACTTCCATGTCCCACACCTACCACCATCGCCAACACTGCCATGGTCAACTCCCTTCTTTTTTGATCCAGGCAGAGGAAACCAGAAGGTGAGCAAGAGACAAAAAAGTTGATGTGATTAGGTTCCTTGGTGATAAATACCTTTGAGCAGCTGAACATGCAATTTGTTTAGGGTCAACATGGGTATGTCAGAAGCTGGATGGGAAGATGCTTCCACAACCCTAGTGGAGACAGGGGCATATTTGTTATACTCCTCCAAGAACAGAACACAATAGTGTGTCATAAATTGCAGTTGTCCAGGAAATGCAATAGTATTTATGTACCCATAACCGTCACTCCCCCCACTGCTTGACAACCCTCCTTGCTGAAGTCATCACAGAGAAGCAGTAATTGAACGAAAAGGTTCTGAGAAGCCCAGAAAGAGATCACAAATCTCTGCCACTTGGCCACTTCTCTCGCGGGTTTCAATAGCTAAAGTTGCCTTATAATTTTTGAATAACTAAATTCAGTGAGCAATTGATAGTCTCTTCTGCTCACTCTTTCATATGTGTACATGACCTTTGGCAGGTGCCAGTCAACCTGACATCTTGAGTTTACAGAGAGGAATATGCTATGATATAATCTCCGAACTGAAGGCATTTGTCACCCAGTGGAACACAGATGAGTGAATACATGACGACGGTAGCATGTACAAAGGTGAGGTCTGGTCTCTGGTTGGGAGCAGGGAGGCCAAGAGCTAGGACGTAGCCTGTGAGGGTGTAGTCAGGAATGTAGACAATCCAATCACAGTAGGGAAATGAAGGCAGAATGCTGATGGACAAGAACAGATGAGTTCAGACCAAGTGACAAGAAAGGTGATACGTGGTGACAGATTTTTACATCACTTATTTTTAGAGAAATGTAGGAGAGAAACAGTAAAGGTTTGGGGGTTCTACAAGCCATCACTGACAGAAAAGGAAAGGGGCAATCTGAAGCCTGGGTTGGGAAGTAAAATGAACATTCTGAGAAGAAATGGGGACCTATAGCTACTCTAAAGTGTCCTGTTGCCTGCTCAGCCTTGGGCAGCCAATCCTGGGGTGTCAGTAGAGGGACAGCGTGGGGATGTTTTGGAAATCTGTTTCTCTTTAGTTCCAAATTACTTGGAAGCTATTTTGACTTGTTCAGAGTCTTTAAAAAAATAAAAAGGTGATCTCCATGACAAAAATGGTGTATGTGTTTTTGAAAACCCTGCCGCAAGTCGTCAAGATGATTTAACAGATTCAGAGGAACAGATAAATTCCTCAGCAAGCATCAGGGGAGAAGTACCTTTGAGTTTCCAGCCTTATGTTACAGATGCTCTGAATGCTGAGCTTCCAAAGAAACTTTTGGAGCATCTAATATTTCTGAGAAAAGCATCCTGGTTCCCATTTTACAGCAACACACAGGCAGCCTTAGCAACTAATGGATTTTACATCTGGAAGAGGAGAAAAGAGCAAAATATTTGGCCAATGACTAAAATATTTCCACATCATCTAGCCTTCGAAAGATCATCTATGAGACACTTCAGTTTTAGGACTGTAGAAGTTAAATAAAGTAAGTAATTAATTCAAACTGTACTACTTTGGGAATACTTTTCAATATTCTGCCTAGCATACATTACGCCGGGGATGATGTGGAGTTGAGTCAGGTGGCTCGGCTGCATTGGTTTGCCACCAGATCAGCAGAGAGAGGGGAAAAGAAAGAGAATTAATTGAATTTTAGGAAAGCCTCCCAGGGTTGCAGAAGGATCCAGCATTTTCATTCTTTTCTGAAGAATTTTAAATTATTTCCTCTCCTGAGTATCCAGGGGGCTCTGGCATAACCTTAGAAGCCTGTCTTTATCAGTCTTTAAATCTTTGTATTAACTAGGTGTGGTTGCCTGCACTTATAAATCACTGCACTTTAGAAAGCTGAAGCAGGAAGATCAAAAGTTCAAGTCCTACCTGGGCAATTTAGTGAGACTCTGTCTCAAAATTTACAGAAACGAGGGCTTGGGATGTGGCTCAGTGGTAGAGTCCTTCTGGCTACAATTACCAGTGCCCCTGCTCCAGCAAAATCTCCAGAAAAACCTTTGCGCTGCTGTCTTCTGGGCACTCAGGAAATAAAAGCCACACTAGGACAAATGTGGAGCATGGATCAGTTGTACTGATGACTCTGTCTTGAGATATGAGGGGATGCAAGTCAACAATTTGTGCGCTACTTTCTAACCCTGGATTCAGGTGCTCAACCAATCCTTATGCAATGTGAACTGGGACTCAGTGTGACTGTTTTTAGAGAATTTGTTGTCTTCCCCTTCCACATGTTTGTTTATCAAGTAGGAGAGGCCTTGGTGGATTACTGTCTGAGTAAGGCTCAAGATCCACAAGAATGACCAGCAAGGATATTTTTGATAAGTACAACACCCTTTGAGGGGCTCTTCAATTGCAGCTTGAACTGTAAATAGACTAGATGGACAAGCACCTTGTAGATGGTTTTGAAACAGATTCACCAAGCACTTAAAGTCCATGTTACAGTTCTTTATAATCATGTTGCATCTGAGCTAGTGGAGGATGATTGCTTTATCCAGGGCATTGTCTAGCTGGAGGTGATTAGGCCAGTGCTTCAGTCCTGTTGTATTTTGTCTTGTCCTTATCTTCTGTTTCCTTTCCTTTGTCTTCCTTCCTTCTTTTTGTTTTCTGTTTGCTGCGGGAAGCATCCAGCCCCTTAATCATAATTGTGAATGCTTGCTGTGTGGCAGGCATCATCTTAAATGTTTTGCATATACTATGATTTAATTTTCTTAAAACTCAGTGAAGCTGGTCTTATTTTCCTTTGCATTTAGAAGATGAGGAAACCAAGGCTTTGCCAATCTAAGTACTTTGCTGTATCAGTCACCTTGGGCTGAGATTACAAACAAATAACCTCAATATCTTGGAGCTTAAAAACAGAGTCTGGCAGTGTTTTTCCAGGCAACTGTGTTTTAAAAAACCACACATAAAATAGTTTCAGCAAATAGTTTCAGCTTTGTGGGCCACACCATGGCTGTCACTATTACTTTATTCACAAAGGTAGCCATGTATACTATGTAAACATATAGACCTGCTTATGCTTTGCCAATAAAAGTTTATTGATGGACAGGAAAATGTAAATTTCATGTAACAATCATGTGCTGTGAATTATTATTTTTTGATAGGTTTTATGTCACTTAAAAATTTAAAATCTCACAGGCTGTGCAAAAAAATATTGGTGGGCCATATTAAACATCATTTCAGGGCTGGAGATACAGCTCAATGGTAGAAAGTATGTTTAACATGTGTGAGGGCCTGAGTTCAATTCCAAGCATGGCACTTACACAGACACCCACTTCTGTCCTGTACACCTCGTGTGCAGGCTGTAGCAGCTATAGAGCTGCTGGGCTGCATCCAGCTTGGCTGTGCTTGGCTCCACAATTCTCATTCTGGAGCTCGTGCTGAAGGAGCAGCCACATTGTGGGGCCTACAGTTTCTACAAGACAGGAATAAGACGAGCTATGGTAATCAGGGTTTGCAAGGGGATAGATTAATGCAGGACACATAATTTATATGATAATTTTATTATTTTCATCCAAACAGTCAAATGTGAAAAAGTGTGGGAGATCTGTCTAGACACCCAAAGAGTCCAGCTGAGGGCCTGGGTCCCACAGCATTGTCCTGCATGAGTCCAGCTGAAGACCTAGAGCCCATGGCAGTGTCCTTCCTGAGTCCAACTGGAGGCCTAGGGCCCATGAAAATGTCTCACGCAAGTCTGCATCAAGGATCTGCACTGGGAAGGCCCAAAGGTCAGTGGCGGAAGCTAGAAAGTTTGCACCAGTGGGATGAAGGGTCTATGCCAGCAGCTGAGGGATATGCACTGGAACCAGGAAGCCATACTCAAGGTAAGGAGCAGAGTTGCCGTGAAGAGAATCACAGCCATCCTCCGCAACAGTGGGGATGCAAACTCTGCCAATGATGAGAGCAGCTAAGTTCATATCGGGAAAGCCAGCACGACAAGCTTCTCCGGGAGAATCAACAGCACGCCATCTTTCCCTGCAGCTCTCCTTTCATGCTGTTGGCAACAATCTGCAGGTGGGCCTTCCACACGCAGCACCATGTTGATTCAGTTCAGCTGGGTGTTACAAGTTGCCCATTAGTTAATCCACCACAGGGGCAGAGGCAAATTACACAAGTTCGTTGACTTAATTTGTTCAGTCTGCCATAGTGAAACTACCACAGACTAGGTAGCCTATAAACAAAAAAAATTAGTTCTCAAATTTCCAGAGGTTGGGGAGTTCGAGATCAAAGTGTTAGCAGATTTGGTATCTGACAGGTCTGAATTTGGGGTGATAGAACGTACCTTTCTGTGATGTACTTACATAGTGGAAAGAATGTATCAAGTCCCTAGGGCCTCTGGCATACACTCATTTATCATATTGTTATTATTATTTTATTTTCATTATTATTATTTTACTGTTCTGGGGATTGAACTCAGGACCTTTCACATACAAGGCAAATAATCTACTATTGAGCTATATAGCTCTGGTTCAAATGTCTTTCATGAGGGAAGCATGTTCAGGGAAGGAATATAGAATTGTAAAGTGTGAAACAGTGAAACAGTTTACCACCTTATGGAAGATTGTATGATGGAGCCTGAATCCTGGGCTTCCCCCTTCCGAAGCCTGCACTTCCAAATCCTCTGCTATGCTGCTCCCCTATAAAGGCCTTAACTTCCCCTGCATCTCGCAATGGTTTTCTTAATTGCCTGCTCTAGGATCTGTCTGCTGCTCTGGGATCTGCGGCCACTCCCCCAGACAAGTCTCCTTCCCTTCTTGCTTGCTTACTGGTCTCCATTTCTACCCACAGATTTCCTTGCATACTCTGCTCTCCGCCCCACCAAGGCCACAGGACTTGCAGTGCATCTCAGAACACAAAAACGTTTTGGACCCAGCCTGCCTGGCCACACAGGTTACCACTTTCCCTCTCACTGTGCCTGGGCAAAAACTGAAGGGGCAGTGGGCCCCCTTAGGAGGCTACCTGCTTCACAGGGTGAGGACTGCCCTCCTGGCTGAGAACACCAGGAAGAAAGCCCAATTTCTCACCTCCCGGCTCCTCTGCCAGGAAACCATAGCTGACTTTTGTATTAGGCTTTCCGGTCTGCCAAATCTGCCCCCACCCCCCATCGTTGCACTTGATACTTTACTGGGAGGCAGCCCAGATTCTTACCATTTTACAGATCAAGAAACTGAGTCTGAGAGAAGGTTCAAATTTTTCTTGATGACCACGGGTTATTTGTGTGAATATTTTGTTCATTAGTACTGGACCTGGAACCCAAACCCAGGGGTCTTTCCATTCATCCAGAAACACACACCCTGTCTTTGATGTTTCCTAGTTTCCTCCCTTTAAAGCATTCCTACTCCTGCTATGAGGCAGGATTAGTGTCCTTCCTCCCCTGAGATTTCAAGAACCTTAAAAGGACTGGCAGAAAGGAGGTTTAACTCTTTCCTGCTCACTTTGGCATGATTTCATCAGCCATCGCCAAAGGTCGTCATTTCAAGGTGAGAGTGTGATCGCAGATACGCTGGAGCCTTAGGCTGCTGACTTCCTGAGCCACTTTATCCTTCCATGCATGGTTTAATGATACCTCCTCTGTGCTGTGCCCTTTCATCTTCTCCAGGTAAAGGAATGAGTCCTCTTTTCTGTGCATCCAAAGTCGCGGCGCTTGCTTTTCTCACTGACCCACTCAGCCTGTGTTGTTCCTTGTTCATTCACTAGCGTGTCTATCTCCCAGTGGGCCCTGAGCTCCTGTGAGCACAGGCCACATAGGCTTCATCTTTGTACTTCTTCCACAGTGGTCATCCTTCTGGCTTGCACTTATTTGGCAGCTGCCTATCTGCTCTACTGAACTCCAGGAACACAGGCACCCTACCCTATGCTATTTATTACTGGGTCTCCATGTTTACACCAAGCATGGTGCCTGCCCCATGATAGGTGCTCAGTAAATTACCAGTGAACATTAAGAGTTGGTTGTTTCCTGTGTGGGTCTGTCCTCTGAGACAGAGGCCAGAGAAAATCCTGTCCTGCAGCTGTAGTTAGATTTGGTGGAAGCCACCTTCTTCTGACCAATTATTTTTAGTAAGTAGTCACTTAACCAAGCCGAGTGATAATTGGAAAGTCAGTCCCATTGTTTTCCAGCTGGCCTTGGCCCCTGAGTTTTGGCTAGCAGTTGATGGAGTGGAGGGGCTTGACTTCAGTTCTGAGGGGTACCAATTGAGCAGGTTTCTTCTCCGATACTGCATAGTCCTTTGAAGCTAGAAAGTGAACCAGTCGGTAAAACCTGAGAGGAGAGTGGAGAGGAAGAAGAACATCTTTTCAGGCCTTTACGCGAATTCCAGTCATCTGAGCAACATGCTATTCAAAACTTGGAAATCCAAAACATAGCATGGAAAAGGTGAGAGGAAAACCCCTTTTATCAGCCTGCTTCTCAGCGATGTTCTCACCCCACAAGCATTTGAGTTCCCATGCAAAACTCAGCATGATGTGAATCAGTTCCAATCACTTTGATTTGAAACTTTCCTGGAAAATGGAAAACGCTTTTCATGTCCAAGGAAGTCGATTCTTTCCCTTCTGGACATGAATTACAGTTCATATTATTAGGAAACTCTAGCCTGCTGAGCATAATCTATTCACACTCATGCTTGTTTATCAGAAGACTGTGTCTTCTAGTAAATCAGTGTAATTTGATATGTGACGAACAAAGTCATGTTGTTCAGGCAAAATTAAAATTAAGAGTAAGCAGCCCTTATACAATAGACTCAGAAATCCATCTTACAGATGGAGCCTATGAGGAAATGCCACTTTAAATAAGCACCCCAATATTGTACAAAAATCACCCACATGTACTCCCTCAAGTTTCAACGTACTCCACTGACTATTTTGTCATCATGGGCAGACAGAGCAATTCCAGCTAAGATGTATGATTTAGCAGATGTTTTGCAAAAGGTTCCATTCTTCTGGCCATCAGCACATGTGGAGCTGTCAGGAGCCCTGTAAAGATTTTACAAGCCTTATAAGTCATAGTTTATTGAGCTTGGGATGGAATTTAATATATCATCATGGTTCTGGAAGTTTCCTCCTTTTGTCTGATACACCCTATAGCTTTATTTACTTTCAAACACAAGCTGTTGGATGTAAAAATGAACGGGCGAAGCTCCTCATCAGCTCCCCATGTCACTGCATTTGGCCTGCCTGCTCGGTGGCATGATGGCATGCTGTCACTTTCTGCCCAAGCACTGCCACTATCAGCAAGCCGAATCAGCATTTTAGCAGGCTTCCATTCCATTTTCCCTTGGAGGAAATGATTCTCAAAGTTTCTTAATGGTCCTAACGTCTCATAAAATTACCCAACAATCTCGTTTCGACTCAAACTTTCATGCGTTACAACATTTTGATCAGGCCAAAAACAGTTTTGATGGCCCAGATGTTATAGAATTTCCCAAAACTTGGCTAAGAAAGAGACAGAGAAAGATTTCAGCAAAATCTAATATTCCAGGTAACCAGGGTGCATGGCCAGCTCAGTACACATATATGTTGGGCTTGTTTCACCAAATTGAAGAGTACATAAATAGATTCATTTGCAGTGCTGGGAAGAAAACAGAATAGCAATTGCAGCTGCCCTTGTGAATTCAACAACTTGGATATAGGTATCTTCTTTTTTCTACTTAAATTTTTATTAGTCCGTGTTTTCAGTCCATGTATGTTCCTCATGTGGCATTGGTGCATGCCACAGCACATTCTAATTCCTTTTTCATCATTCTCCCTCCCTTCCCTTTCCCCTCTCTCTATCCCTTAATTGCTCTCTGTTTTGTGAAATATCTCCATACTTCCTATTGTCTTTTATTTGATTATACTTTGGGTTTCTCATATAAGTGAAACCATGTGATATTTGAACATGTGCATCTGATTTATTTTAATTAACATTATGGTCTCAAGGTGCATCCATTTTCCTACACATGACTCAAGTTTATCTTTCATTAATACGTATCTTTTTTTGAAGTCTCCATTTTATAGATGAAGAAACTGAGGCCTAAAGAGGTGAAGTGCCATGCCTAAGACATCTTTGACCATTAGGACTTAGGTTTCTTGGCTTTTCGTTACATGGCATGGTGCCAGTTAAACACCGGTTGGGGACACACTATTAGTCATTGTCTGCCATAGCCTTGGAAAGAGTGAGGCACTGAAGCTAGGCAGACATGGGTTCAAACCCTTCCAGCAGAAGTACTTTTCTATACCTTTTATTCCCACCAGGATCCATCCCTTCCCCAAAATTTGTCCTGGTTCTTCTTCTCCTCTTGTGCTTTCAATGACTACATATGTTTTTCCCTTCACTATTGAGGGTTAAATTCAGGGCCTTTACATGGAGCTACATTCCCAAACCTTTTAAAAATTTTATTTTGCAAATAAATTCTAAGTTACCCAGGCTGAGTTCGAGCTCATGATCCTACTGCCTCAGCCTCCCAGCATATTGGACACATAAACAAGTGCTATGATGCCTTGCCGTTGTTTTCCTTTGAATCCCTGACAACTTTATTTCTAAGTTTTTGATCACAGAGTACTGCACTTCCTCAACTCACCTCTCCTTGCTGGGAGTTGAACCCTGGACACCATGCATGCTAAACAGGTAGTCTGCCACTGATGTTTGAGACTCTTACATGCAAGGTGAATTCCAGGGGCATTGAGATAAAATACATTCGAGCAATGCATGCAAAGAGTTTACCCTCTGGTAGAGGAGATAAGTTTGAGGTTGTTCATAAGGATTACACAGTAAGTAGTACATTTTGGATAGTACTGTACTACTATGTGCCAGGTTCAGTGCTGGGAATTGTACAGGTATCTTTTCAATTGATTGCTTCTGGTAGTCGTTTTTAGGTAGATATTATGAATCCCACTGTTTATAGAGTTTACAGTTAAACCTAGGGCCAACTGCATACTAAACAAGTGACTATCACTGAACTTCACCTCAGTACCTTTTTATTTTACTTTGAAATGAAGCTCTACTTAGTTACCCAGGCTGGTCACGAACTTGCAATCCTTTTGTTTCAGCCTCTCATGAATCTCATTTTCAAAGCGAGGAGACTTAGGTCAACGCAGGTTAAATGTCACAGGTTCAAGATCTCCAAGTGGCTGTAGTGGAGGAGCTGGGATTTAGCCAAAGTGATATTGCCAAACTCAACCCCTGCTCCTGTACTATCATTGTGTGCAAGACGGGGGAACAACTTGGATTTATTCTTTGTCATGCCACATTCATCCCCCAACTGCAAACTTCGTGGAGAGCACTACTTGGGCTCCAGCCAGTGGGTGTGGACTACGGTGGGGATATAATCTCAAGGGTAAGAAAGGGATTCAACACACAACATTTAACTGTCAGATTTACTGCTGTTATTACTACATTTCTGTAATTTGAAAGGGAGGGTTTTGGTACTTCTTTTGTTCTCAGAAATGTTAATATATGAATAAAGGGGTACTTGAGTGGTACTTTAAGGAAGTTGTTTTCTTTCATATCTCTTTTCTAGGGTATATGTTAGATATTCTGTAGTTATTTTGACTGTTGAGTGCAGATATGAGGCAGTGTAATATGGAAGGCATTGCATAGTACTGTGGTTAAACCCATAAGCTTCAGAATCAGGTTGATCTTGGTTTGAATGCAGCTTTATTACTTAGCATCTTTGGGGCTTTGGATAAGTCATTTAACCTCTCTGAACATCACTTCCTTCATCTCGAAAGTTAGGTTAACAATATGAGAAAATATTTGTACAGCATGTATCTGATAAGGGACTAAAATCCAAAATATCTAAGGAATTCAAGTAAATTGATAGAAAAAAGACGATGAAAGAGTAGGCAAGAAATAAAAGTAGGGCCAGGTATAGTAGTTCATACTTGGAAATCTAGAATTCTGCAGGCTGAGGCAAAATGATCACAAGTTCAAGGCCTGCCTGGGCAACTTAGCAAGATCTTACATGTGAAATAAGTAAATGAATAAATAAATAAATAATTTTAAAAGCCAAAATGAAAAGTAGTCAAAAGGCCTGGCTAGACAATACTCAAAAGAAGACATGAAAGCTAGTTGAGGTAGCTCATGATTATAATCCCAGCAATCTTGGAGTGTCAGAGAGGAGGATGGCACATTCCAGGCCAGCCTGGGTAACTTGGTGAGAACCTGTCCCAAAACAAAATATTAATAAAAGGGTTCGAGATGTAGATTTGTGCAAAGGCACTGAGTTCAAGCCCCAGTAATACAGATGACCAACAGGTATATGAAAAAAATGCTCTACATTACCAACCACCAGAGAAATGCATATTAAAATCACAGTGAGATTCTATCTCGATCTTGTGAAAATGGCTATTATTAAAAGACAAGCAATAAAATTCATGTACTATCCTGGAGTCAGAGAAAAGGAAACAGACACTGGGGATGAGAAGGTAAATTGTTGTAGCTGCTTAGGGACATAGCAAGGAGATTCCTCAAAATATGTTTACCATGTGAGGTGGTAATGCTACTTATTGAACATGGTCCAAAATCAAATTAGTACATGCACGGATACATCTGTACTCTCACATTCCCTGCGGCATTTATTCATAATAGCCAAAACATGCAATCATCGGAAGTGGCCTTCAACTGAGTAAACAGAGAATGTGGTATATGTGCATCACAGAATGCTATTTAGCCATGAACAAAATGCTGTCCTGTCATTTGTCACAGCCAGGCACAAAAAGATGAGTATTGCACCATCTCACTCATAGGTGGAACCTAAAAATGTAAGATTCACCAAAACAGAGGATGAATAGTGGTTGTCAGGGCTTGTGGGTAGGGTTTTGGGAGCTGTTATTCAAAGTGTACAGACTTTCAGTTAGAGAAGAGGAATAAGTTCCAGAAATCTTTTACATGACTGTAGTAATAATACTGTATTTCATATTTGAAATGTACTAAGAGAATAAATGTTAAATGTTCTTTTCAAACTCTTGGTGGTAAACATATTTTTTCAAGGAATGCTAATGTAACCTATGGAAAACACGAGTAATTTTCCCACTGAAATGTCAGAGCAAAGGGTATACAAAAGAGGAATTTATTCTTTTTCTTCTTTCTCATCCTTCCTCATTTCTTCACAGGGAGAAAAATGGCATCAGGGGCTCTGGGAAGAGAAGCTGTGCTACAAGTGCATACAGAATCTCTCAGACAGTCACATCAAACTGCAAGCAAAATGGGCACTGCTGATGATTAGACTGGGAAAACCCAAATAAACTAAGATCTCTCCAGGCAAAGCTGACCATTGCACACACTTCACTGATGTTGCGAGCACAGACTTTGGAGTCAGACCCACTTCAGTTAATGGAGGATCTCTTAAACTCTTCTTGTTATGCCGTTCTAACTTCATCTAGGCTGTCTGTTTTGTCCTGTTCTGCCCTGCTCTGTAGCATTTAACAACACAGCATCTAGAGTACAAATAGAATTGGGGTTCAGTTGTGCTCTAAGACTTACCTGCTGTGTAATATTGGATAAGTTACTTCATCTCTCTTAGCCTCAGTTTCCTTAGGGGTAAAATGAGTACAATGATAGATAGTACCTATGGCATAGTGTTTTAAAGAATGTAACAGGTAAACATGGAAGAATGTCCAGGTAGGAATGTGAGAGATAAGACTGATTAGATGGTAGACTATGTCCTTGGGGATGAGCAAGAAAGGCCAGCTAGGAAAGGTGAGTGTCCAGGGACTCGAAGCTTGAAAGGTATGGCAAAGGTTTCTGGGCTCCATGTATGAGTGACAGCAGTACTAGCCCCTTCTTCAGTGTTTTGTACACATTTAATCTCAGTGCGGCCATCCCTTGACCATCTATCTCAGTGGTGAACATTGTGACATAATCTGTTTTTATGTAGGTTTCAATCTGTTTTTTTTTTTGTTGTTGTTGTTGTTACCAAAGATTGAACTCATGACCTCATGCTTGCCAGCAGGCACTCATGCCACTGAGCTATATCCCCTGCCTAGCTTTCAATCTGGTAGGAGTGGAAAATAAACAGGCACATATAAATACTGCAAATTGTCATGTGTGTGTCATGAGGGAAACTAAGATTATGATAATGGCCGCTAATGTTGGATGAGAGACGATGTGGATGTTTTTATATTAATTGATCAAGGAGGTCCTTCCTGAGGAGCTGAGACTTCAGCTGACATCTGGAGGTTGAGGAAGAGCCACATGAAGAGAAGAGAAGAATTCCAGAGAGAGTAAATAGCAAGGACCAGAGGCAGGCAGGAAAAATTGAGAAGAGGCCATTTTAGCTGGAAAGTAGTGAGCTATAAAATAATAAAAGAGGGTGATGTGATAGGAAGTGACAGGAATGGGGACAGGGGCAGATGCTTTAAATAAGGGGTCAAGGATAGCCTGTCTGAGGAAGAGACACTGAATTAAGACCCCAGCAGAGACAAGGAATCATTCATACAAAGATCGGGGGGAAAAATTTCCACACAGAAAGAATGGCCACTGCCCGGGCCCTAGGTACAGCATGCCTGGTCTGTTGGAGAGAAAGCAAGGAGGCTGCCACAGCTGGACTAGGAAGTGGGTGGAGATAACACTGAGCAGCTAGGCCAAGCCAGGTCACTCAGGGCCTTGCAAGCTATAGCAAAGAACCTGGATTTTTCTTCACATGAGATGGGAAGTGTTGGGGGTGGGGGCAGGCACTAAGCTCCTCTGGAGCTTACAGATCACACTTTCTGTTCCCTGACTGCAGGTGTGCATTACTCTACCCTAAGCTGCTGTCTGCACAAATTAGACAGGCGTGCTCCTGCGTCAGGGACTTGTGCCTAGACTTTTGAGTATGAAGTGTTCAGTACAGTGAAACAGCCTCTGTGTGTGTGTGTGTGTGTGTGTGTGTGTGTGTGCGTGTCTGTAGAAGATGAGTGGTGTGTTTTGATATTGAGGAATTCCCAAAGTGGAAGTTCAGGTAGAGAAAACTAAATATACTGATATCACAATTTATATTTGAGATGCTTTGGAGGTGGTTCCAGGGCAAACTGATGGGAGCCTTTATAAATCTGGGTTGGGATTGCTAGAAAAAATTGTATTGGACCAGAGATGTGTGGACACCTCCGTTTGAAGGGGAGCAAGAGCAAGCAGCAAATCCTTTTTTGGTTTTCTGTGTCTGACCTGAATTTTCAGGTTTAGGTACTTTCAGACCTTGCCTGGTTGGGCAGCACATTCTGGCTTTCTAGTCATAGCTAACCCTCAGAAACAAGTCTCTCCTTTTGCTGAAGTGGACTTTATTTTTTAAAGTGTTGTTTATGTTCCTTTTTGATTTTTTGAGACAGAGTCTCACTATGTAGTTCAGGTTGTCTGTAAACTCACTATTTCGCCCCAGACTGGTCTCAGAGTGGCAGTGATCCTCCTGCCTCAGCTTCCGGAGTGCTGGCATTACGGGTGCACACCTCTACACCCCACTAAATTGGACTTTTAAACAGTATTTCTTCTCTCAAAAGACATCAAGCTTTCATAATAGTACTATTAATAGTTAATACTTTTGAGCACTTATTATGTATCAGACATTGTACCTTATCTTCATTGTTTCATTTAAGGCTCAAAAAATCTTATAGGACATATAATCATATTATTAAGTCCTATTTTAACAGGAAGCAAATAGGCTCAGAGAGGTTGAATCATCTGTCTACCCAGCTAATTACTGGCATAGCTTGGATTTGAATTCAGATCTGACTGTCCCCAGAGACCCCCACCACCTTTCTTACTTTCTTATTTTGTGTAGTCTGGAATGATTGGTTTCAATATCCACAATCCCCACTTATTCTGCAGTATGGCCGGATTCATTATCTGCTGTCTTTCCATGTTTGCCCTCTCTGGCGGTTTAACTCCTGTTTTCATCATTAAAATCCCTTGTTACAGGTACAGGGGATTTCGGGGCTCAAACACATGTCGGCAAATCCAGGCAGCAGCAGCAGCACATTCCTGCTTTGGACAAAAATCTGCTTGTCATATTTCTTGATGGCAGACACCATATCTTACATAGTTTCGTATTCCCCTCAGCACGAAGCATAGAAAAATCTTAAGAGCTGAATGCTGAATTGACTTCAACTCACTCTCTGAAGCTCAAGATATTATGTGATTAATCCCAGTCCAGCCAGACAGGGCTCCTCTAAATTTCCACATAATTCTCCTTAGGGGGCATAGGTTAGTTGGGTGGGTGGGGTCTGTGATTTATGTTTGGAGTGGATGGAGGGGACTGCCACGAGATCCCAGTCTTCTGACTAATAGAGAAAGGGAAATGTGAATTCTACCCATTACTTGCCCCTGTTACTTCAGTCAGCAATACATTGAGGTTATGAAAATACATAGGACTTTCTTTGAGGCGAAGGAGGCAAGGGGGAGTGCGATCATTTATATGCTGCCAGTCTCACCAGTGTCTTAACACAGCTCCCTATCTGGGCGATGAAGGAGAACTGTATACTCTCGCTGGGAATTGGGACACATGCCAATGGCTGCAAAGAGCTCAACAGTTTTGCCTGTGTATTTAGGCCTGCGCTGGCTGCTCCAACATGTGGATCAGATCAAGGACCAGTAAATGTCATTCTGTTTTGACACTGAATTGAAATGAGGGGAAGGAGGGGTGCCTGTTTCATGAGATTAAGAAGAAAGGAATGCACTGGAAAAGTCCGACCTCGATGTATCGTTAAGAGAAGAATATACGACTCATCCAGGCTGAATTTAAAAGGATCTCAGAACTAGGATCGTCACAATCTGGCAATGGTTTATTTGTGTAGTGATAGAAAGGGACCAGAAGAACTTAAAACTAAAGGTAGTACAATTTTACACACACACAGACACACACACACACACACACACGTGGGTCCAAATCTATGCTGTAGAATATATTTAGTTAGTAAAAAGTATATCTCTGCCGATAATAACAGTACAGTTATCAAATATTCGGTAGACTTTTTGTGCCAGACATTATGCAAAGCACTTTTCCTGGATTGCTGCATTGAATTCTTACAAGCACCCTATGACATAAATGTTACTATCTAGCACTTTATACTGGTGTGGAAACTGAGGCCCAGAGCAGTGAAGTAATTTGCCTGAGGGCGCACAGCTGGTGAGTGACAGAACAAGAACTCTGAAATGAATTTCCGACCTGAGGGTTCCCCTCCCCCCCACTTTTCTTTGTTTTTAGTGCTGGGAATGGAACCCAGGGCTTCCACATGCTGAGAAAGAGGTCTATTACTAACCAACATCCCAAGTTCCCGTGAAGGCTTTTAATAAGGCTAGAAATAACAGTTCTGAGGATGAAGACTTGGTTCAGTTTCTAAAATAAGGTATGGTAGAATACATCACAAGAACTCTGCACTAGGTATGTATTTTGTATGATTCTAACATAGAAAGTAGGCAGTTTTCATTGTGCTTCTTGAATACTGATTGCTTAATTGCCTTTAACACTCGCAGCCACTTAGAGGTTAAGTGATGTGTGGTAGGAAATTCTCTTGGCAGTCGCTTTTTGAGAAAGATGATCAAAAGCGCACCAAGAATGCCAGTTAATGCCATCATTATTTACTTTGTATAAATTTACAATAACAGGAAAATATGTTCATGGAAATAAAATATCATCTAAAGGATTTAAAGAATTGAAAATGATTCCCATCTTTGTTGTTTGGTCTTACCTTCCTTTAAAAAACAAACAAACCTGTTTATCACTTCGTAGTAGGAAACAATGACTGTGTTGATTAAAAAGAAAAAGGTAAGCCTACGTAGGAATAATAAATAACTATCATCTTGGATGAAAAGCCTTTGTAAAAAATGTTTTTTAAGTCCCTGAAATATTCTTTTGAAGCAAAGGCACATGGTTTAAGGGTTAATTGGTAAAGCAGATGCTAAGGACCTGTACCTATATTAATCCCATGCCAAAAAAATATACAAATTGGTAGCTAAGTTGCTCAAAATTGGGTCAATTTAGTTGCTTTCACATTTCCTTCTGGCCCTCTTGCTCCCACTAATTCAGTACTTCTTCAGCTATACCCTCTGCTTTCTGCTTGATGTCTTCCTTCTGGATCTCCTTCCTTCTCCATCACTGTCATCCATCCAAGTCCCCACCCATTCTTCCAGGGTGGCTCACATAGTGCAATCTCTAGGGAGCTTTAATTGGTTTGGCTTAGTCTTCTACTAGTCTCTAAATTTTCTGGAGTCAGAACCCATTTTCGCATAGTTTTAAGTGGTCCTTCACCAACAAGCACAGTGGTTGGGATGGAAATGTTACTCAGAAGCACACATTCAGGTGCGAGTGCCTATCATGTATGTCACTGGGTTTGCAGCATCAGGGAAATAGTTCCTGCTTCCTAGGTACTCATGGGGAACAAATATATTCACATACTCTTTCAGTATGAGTTAGCAAGTAGTATGCCAACGTCATCTCTGTGGTTTGGATCTAAAATATCCCCTCCAAATCTCATGTGTGTGGAAGGTGATTGGCATTTTGGGGCAAGAATTGCTGTTAAGAGGTTGGGCCTGGTGAAGGGGATCTTTATGGGTGTGGCCAGGAATGGTACATTATTTTCTTTAGTTCCTTCACTTTGTTTCCTGGATACTGTGATGTGAGCAGCTTTTCCTCTGCTAGACCTTTGGAGCCAGCCAACCATGGACTGAAACTGTGAGCCAAAATAAACTTCTTTTCCTAAAATTGCAGATATTTCACCCCAGCAATGGGAAAGTGTTTTGTTTTTTTTAATCAGTACCGGGGATTGAACTCAGGACCCCACGCTTGCAAGGCAGGCACTTATGCTGCTGAGCTAAATCCCCAGCCCCATAATGGGAAAGTGTTTAAGTCAGTCATGGAACAGGGCAGTATAGAAGTGCAGAGTTGGGGTTCATCAAGGGAGAAGGCCTAGTCTCCAACATGAACAGTCTTGATCAGAAAACATTACACGCAAATTTGCAATTTCAAGGTTAAGCCATTCAAGAAGTGCCAATATCTAGGATGTGACCATGAGAGCCGAGTAGGCCAAGGAATGTGAGTATAGGATGTGGGATGTTTTCTCTAACTGTCCAGTGGTACCAGGAATTGAGGTGGCATGGATGCCTATGCTAATTAGATTTCTGTCGCTATAACCAATATCTGAGAGAAACAACCTAAAGAATAACAGCTTTATTTTGGCTCACAGTTCTGAGGATTTACCCATAGTCAGCTGGCTCCGTTGCTTATCAGCCTGTGGCACAGACATCATGGTAGAGGACTGTGGCTGAAGAAACCTGTTCACTTCACCACACCAGGAAGCAAAAAGAATGCGAAAGAGCCAAAGAGAGGAAGGGGCAAGGACCAGTTGTATTCATACCAAAGTGACACCCTAACCCTACTCCTTCACTCAGGCCCCACCTCTTGTTTCTAGCAACTCTCAAGAAACCCATCAAATTATACATATATCAATGGATCACTCCACTTATGAAGTTAGAGTCCTTACAATTACCCTGTCTTTTCCCAAAGCCCATCAGCAATCAAGTCTTCACCACAATGAGCCTTTTGGGAGGGAGGACATGTTGGAACCATGACAGTGCCAGTGGACAGATGCCACAGTCCCCAGTGAATGGCATGAAAAATTAGGAGAGAGGTAAATGGTTACCCTGGGAAGCAGAAAATGATAGCATTTCTAGATGGTGTGGACCTGGCAGGCAGGGGCTTCTCACCAAGCTGGAGCAATGGGCCTAGAAGAGCAATGCACCCTGAAGAGCAATGAGAGGCAGGAGTGGGCTGATTCCCCAAGCTCTGCTACCCTCCCACTTCCGAATTCGACGGGTTCAGATCAAGCATCTTTAGCAGAGAGAGCTGCATGTCGAGCCTCTTTGTCTTCAAAGAGGCCTTATTTGAGCAGGAAGTGGAAGATGCCCTGTGAAAACACTGAGGGGATAGAGGTGCTTATTTACACACTGAGTGAGTGTAGATGAAGCTGATTAAACAGGAGAGCTGGAAGGAGTCTCAACTATAACCTAGTGCACGTTATAATTTTACATTCAAATGCTCTTGAGGCCGAAGGAAACATAAGGTTTTCCCCTTGGCCTTTCATAGCTAAATTTTTAAAAATTTTCACCAGTAATTTTAGTACATATATCAGTTTCTCAGTGTGCTTGAAGCACATGTCTTTTTATACTACAGAGTTTCTAACACAATAAGCCAACAAAAACATACATAGAGGATGTTTTGACATTAAGAATCTTGCAAATGAGCTGGGCGGCATGGTGCTTGTGCCCTGTCTCAGCTACTAGGGAAGCTCAGCAGGGAGGATTGCTTGAGCTCTGGAGCTGGAGGGCACCCTGGGCAACCTCACTAGGTAGGGTCCCATCTTAGAGACACATTTCACCCCTCATTGTATGTGTTCAATCCCTCAGTGGTATTTGATACTGACAATTCTCCCTTCTTCAAATATGTTCTATAACTGCCCTCTATGATGCTATAGTCCCCTGGTTTCAATTGCTCATTCCTTAAAAAATCCTTTGCAGATTTCTTTCTCTACTTGGCTCTTAAGCATTGAGATTTATCAAGGCATTGTTCTCTGTATTCTGTCCTTTATTCTATTTTATCTCTCTGTTCCTCTTCCCCCCCTGCTTCTTCCTCCTCCTTTTAATTCGCTTACTTTCTTCTCCTTCTTCCTCCTCCTCTCTTCTTCCTCTCCTTCTTCTTCCCCTTCCTCTTCTTCCTTTTCTTCTTTTTCTTCTCCCCACTGCCCCCGACACTTTCCCCATACTTTAAACCCAGATTTATACTCTCACTTGCAGCTGAACATAACCATGTCTCAAGACCTCTCAAGTTCAGCTGGCTTGAGAGTATACTCCTGATGGCTCTTCCTCAAGTGGCTCTTCCTTGAGGCTTTCCTATCAGGGCCTTATAGTGGTCTTTTCCATAGTGCCAACAAGAAACCCAAGTCACCCTCAACATTTCCCAGTCTCTCAAACTCAACAGCAATTTCACCAACATGCCTTGTCAATTTCACCTCAGAAATAGCTCTCAAGTTCATGTACCTATCTCCTGTTCCATTAATACTACCTTCAGCCGACTGCAGCAGTCAGTTTTGTTTGGTAACCTCATTTTATCAAATTTGTTGATTCTGAGTCTCATACATAGTAAGCACCTGGTCTACCACCAAGCTTCCCAGCCCTTGATCACATCTTTATTGAGATTTAATTTACATTCTATAAATCTACCCAGTTAAATTATGCATTTCAGGACTTGTGTGTGTGTGTGTGTGTGTGTGTATTCACACAGTTGTGCAGCTATCACCACTGTCTAATTACTTTAGGACATTTTCATCAGCCCAGGGGAAACCTTTAAACTTTTAACATCTCTTCACATTCTTCTCTATCCACTTCAAGCCCGACCCTAGGCAACCATCAGTATTTCTGTCTCTATAGAGCCTGTCTTTGTAGATTGTTTGTGACATTTTACTTATATGGGATCATACAATATACTGGCTTTTTTTTTTGTCTAACATGAAGTTTTGGGATTGATCTGGTATCGCTGGTAAGAGTTCTTTTATGGCTGAGTAGAACATATTCCATTTGCTTATCTCGCCACATGTCAATGTAGACTTGGGTTGTTTCTATTTTCTCGCTTTTATGAATAATACTGCTATGGACACTCATGGTCGGATTTTTTTTATTGACATATACTGTCAATTCACTTGACAGTGGGAATGCGGAGTTATATGTAATTCTACATTTAACTTTTTAGGAGCTGCCCAAGTTTTTCTTAAACTATCTGTACAGTTTTTCCTTCTCATCAGCAGTGTGTGGGTACCGGTTCCTCCACATTCTTGCCAAGACTTGTTGTCTTCTGACTGTCTGATTCTGGTCATCCTAGTTGGTGTGAAATGGTTGTTCTTTTTTTTGACTTTCACTTCCTGAATGATTGTGTCAAGCATCTCTTCATGTATTTATTGACCATTCATACACATTTTTGAGAAATATCTTCTTAGCTCTTTTTATCATTTTAAAAATTTAATTATTGCTCATTTTTTATTGAGTTATGATTTCCTCATTTATTCTGGGTGCAAGTCTCTCATCAGAAGTGTGTTTTACAATTATCTCCTTCCATGCCACAGGTTGTTTTTAGCTATTTTTAATGTCCTTTAAAGGGAAAATTTTTGAAGTTTTGATGCTGACATCCACTGCATTTTTTCTTTTGTTGGCTTGTACATTTGGTGACACAGATAGGAAATTTTTGCCCAGTGCACAGTCATAAATATTTACACCTATATTTTCTTCTGGGTATTTTATAGTTTTAGCTCTTACATATACATCTTTGATTATTTTTAAGGTAATATTTATATATGATAATAAGTAGAAATCCAACTTCATTTTTTTGCATGTGGAAACAGCAGTCTAAGCACTATTTTTTAAAAAGCCTATTCTTTTCTTATTGAATTATCTTGGCACCCCGGTTGCAAATTAAGTGACCTTAAATGTGAGAGTCACTGTAGATTCTTGATTGTTGTCTTTAAGGCACTTTGTGTAGGAAGGAGCACAAATTCCAAACTTTCCATTCCAGTCAACAAATATTTCACATAGATAGAAAGGAAGACAAGCCGGCTTAGTGTGGCTTAGCACTTAAAACTAGGAAAAGTCTAATTTTTTTGAACTTGTGCTTCTTTCCTATAGAATAGGAAAGCATTCAAAGTCTGTCATTACTGCAGGCCCAAATTTAGAAAGTTATGGCTATGATATTGCTATTCTCTAAGGAAGACATCACACAGAGCAGTTTTGCAAAATGTTGTGAAATTGAGTGCTATGGAAACAGGACACCACCCGATTCCCCTTTGGAATACATGAGGTAATCATTTGAATTACACCTTTGCAAAGGCATGTTAGAATGTATTTCTTAGATTGCTGTTTGAAATAGTGATTAACATGACCCTTTTGAGGGAGGTTTGATCTGCTTTTCAGCTGTCTGGAAACAACAGTCTCTAAAAGAGGGTTCATTATACAAGTAATACAACCAAAAAAGCATGGTGCATACAGAAAAACGAAGACAGATTTTCTTTTCTCCTGGTGTGTCTCATATACCTATTAATCAAGATGGCATTTGCAGGGGCAAATCCCATTTCCCCTTTCACAACTCTTCTGGCTGGCATGTGAGGAAAGCATTAGACTTGATGCCACTTGGATGATCATGCTTTGCTGATCACCATTCAGGACAAGTGGAAGAGACAAAAGAAAAGACTTAGTAGTAGAGTACTAATGCAAGGGAAATTTGCTCATTTAAAACATTTTTGAATTTTATTCCATTTCTGAAGAATAGCAAAATATGTTACTATCCTTTTATTCATATATTTTTTTAGCTGAGATGCAGACTTTTTTTCAAATAATCTGCAAAGCTGTTCCTCCTAGCTCTCCATCCCTCCTCCTACCGCTGTCTTTTAGCACCTATACTAACTGCTACACTGTCATACTTACTGTTGGTCACTTTGTTCTACTCTATGCTTCTAGGTTAAATATGATATGGTTATATGAGATTTATCACACTCCTGATATCAAGTAGTAGAAAAAAATGAAAACCTTATTGTTATATAATTTTTGCCTATTCTGGGTTTATGATTATACTATACATTCTATCGCTCATGCTTTGAATTAATTTGACTTGGTTTAGAACTCATTGTTTTATAATAAGATGCTACATAAAAGACAGGACTAGACATTTTTCCTATTTGCTAATTTCACTGTTCAAAGAAACGGATAAAATGGCACATGTGGAGAGGTGTGAGTTTATAGAAAGTCAGGACACATTGATTCCTCAATTTGTCTCTTTTGTTAAAGACTCATACAAGTACACTAAAGCTTAAAATGTTTGAAGAGTTACTATGGCTGCTATGAGAAGCCAATAAGCTCTTGAGAAAATGAAAACCATGTCTCTAGTACAGAGCTTCACATTGGACACTTTACTAATTTGTATGCAATAATTACATTATAGTCTTGTTTTAAATACTACTAAATTATGATAAGAAGGAAATCTATCAAACTGGGATTCAGAAAGTATCACTTGCTCTTTTCATGAAATCCCTGTACTGTTCTCAGCAGTGCAATAATAAACAAAATGGATAAAAGCTTCTGCTATCCTGGAATTTACATTCCACTGAAAACATGCTAATTGGATGGATTCTATAACATAAATATAAACTACTAATATATCTGATATGATTGGAAAACTGGAGGCTGCCTCCACGCTAAGTTGCTTTATGCAAAGTCTTCTAAAGACATTTAATCTAGGGATTGAAAATGGTACACCAAAATCTAACAGCAACATATAGCCTTTTCGGGATTTAGAATCAAGAACCTCAGAAACAATAATTTGGTGAAGACAAAAAGAACTAGTCCCTGGGAATCAGGAGGGAGCTGACAAGAAAAATAGAAACTACAGAGAAACTAGAGAAGCTGAGCACAACACAGAGAGAGAAATGAAGCAGTCTGCAAAGCAAACCCTGGCTACCGAGGCAGGGAACGGATCTCCACTAACACAGATTAAACCGTGAGAGGGTGGGCAGTTCCAAAGAGAAACAATAGACCTGCACAGCAGTACTGGCCCCGACAAAGTGCCAGGGTTATTTTAAACTTCAAAACCAGCATGGAGTATTCTCTGAAAGCGTCTCCTTCTACATGGCAGGCTAGAGTTTGAAAATAAATCCATTTCAGCCCCTGGCATATATGAGTGTTTAATCAGGAATTATTCTGGGGAGGGACTGTGTAAGACTGAGCTGCAAAACAAATGTACTTGGGAGTTTCTGGGGGCACCCTGTCACACTTACTATGTGGGAGATGGTCACAAGTGACAGTTGCAAAGAAGGAGCAAGCTGAATACAGAACCTCTGAGAAGGTTAAACTCAGGCTTGGAAAGAGATCAGGGTCCTGCTGTCTGTGGTAAGCAGCCAAACAAGATACATGTGGCTTTCAGAGAGGGCTGGGTCTGAAAGTTCTGGCATTCAGTCAAGCACACTACTTGACACCCCCACTCCCAGCTGATTGTATCCAACACTGAGATCAGTGGTCTATTTGATTTCCCCATCTGCCAGTGTATTCAGGGATATGTGTTGGCTTACAGAGTTACCACAGGCTGGGGTGTACAGACAGAGGGGCCTCTGGAGCAGGGAGAAGACCTCACAAACCCACAAGTCATAAAGCTGGACAGAGAAAGTCATGATTTGGGGTTCACAGAAGGACGTTGAAACTGGGAAGTATCAAAATGACTACAACCCTGAGTGGACCCCATACACCAGTGATTGTGAACCTTTTGGGGCTTTCAGTGATACAACAGCCTGCTGTGGCATGAGTGCCATAGGGTCGCCACCGCTGCCTTAGACCAATCACAGTCACAGGAAAGATGGAGTAGAACTCAGAATTTGCACACATCAATGTGGATGTGGAAACAAAATAGGTCTTAGAAATGACTCACTATCCCTCCCTCATATCTGGTGGATTCCATTACTGCAGACTTTGGCAAGAAACCACTCATCCAAAAATAAGGAATGTTTTTGGACTCATTTCTCTTTTTCTTCATTGGCATTTGGGGTTCTTTCTTTTTGCTTCCTATATTTTTATTCTTTATTGTGCTCTGTTTTTCTTTTTTTGTTTATTCTTTTGTGATACTTTTATTGAATTCTATTAATTTTCTTTCACTCTTTGATAAGATTCATTATCTTACTTTCCTTCTCATCTTCCTTTTCTTTATTTTTTTCAAATTTTACTTTATTCACTTTCCCCTTCCCAAACTCCTTCAACTTTACTAGAATTACTAGTAAGCTTTACTCATCTTTAAATACTCAGTTGACTCGGAATGCTATTATTGCTGGATTGTTTTCACTTGTTAATGGTAGTATAGTTGCTGCATTTGCTAGATTCTGTATGTGAATATTTGATTAGTCTTTGTGAATTTATTGTAATTATAGATACCTTTTAAATTTTTTAAAACAAGTATAGTGGTAGCTTTTACTGGTTTAATGGCAGGTAAATATTGTTTGTCCTTGACTTTGTTATTGTTGCTGGTTTTATTGTTATTGCTGGGGTGGCAGTAAATAATAAATAGTTATTTCTATTAATTGGTTTTTATTGTATGCTAATATCTGATTAGTCTTTGTGCCATCAACATTACTGTGGTTGATTTCTGGAGAACTGGGTTCTGGGTCAATTACACTGCACCATCCCTCCTCAAATTAATGGAGGTAGTTGGAGGGAAAGACATAGGGGTTAAAGCACATCACATAAGCTCAAAGCACATCACTGGAAAGCAGACACTAATTAAAGAGATCTCCATATTAGTAAGCAACAATGTCTACCCACCATAGTCAACCGGCAACTCTCAATGTGCACACACACACACATAACACAAACATGAAAAAAAATCAAAATACATCCAAAAGCTCCCAACTCCTCCAATGCTGATCCGTGGGGGTGCTGATGTGTAAGAAATCAAAAGCCAAACAGCATACTAACAGAAATTGATAAAATAGAAAATAAGAAAACAGATTGATAAGATGCTCAGTAAGTTCAAAAATTGATACAACTCAAGGTTTAACAGACTTAATAGACAAAATGAGAAGTGAGCTTAAGAAGATGCAAATAAAAAGTTAGCGGAATTAAACAAAATTATACAAAACATGAATGACCTGTTATGCAAGAATTAGTGTCCATGAAAAAGTTTCAAAACAAAACAGGAGGTAAAAATCATTATTGAAAACATGGGCAGCAGAAGTGACTAACATGAGGACAGAGTGTTGAAAGTACAAAATAGGCTAATGCCATATACTCAAAGAGACCTTAAAAAATCACAAGAAAATATGAAAAATAGATCTAACAGCTGGTGGATGATGCACAGGGGACTAACCTAAGATTAACTGAAATTGGTAAAAAATCAGAAGGTAAAACAAATAGCACAAAAAACCTATCAGCAGAAATAATAGCTGAAAAATTTACAAATATGGAGAAAGAATTTAACATACAGGTAAATGGGGCAAATAGAAATCCAAATAGCCATGATCAGAAAAGAACTTCTCCATGGCACGTCACTGTCAAAATTCCAGAATTCTAACACAAGGACAAAAATTTAAAAAGCTTTTGGGAATACAAAAAATTATTTATGAAAGTAAAATCATTAGGACTACAGTGTACTTCTCAGCACACACCATAAAGACAAGGAGCACATGCAATAAAGGTTTTTAAATCCTAGAAGAAAACAGATTCTAACTCAGGATAATATGACTTACATATCTATCTTTCAAAATTGATGAAGAAATAAGGTTTTTCCAAAACAAGCACCTCAAGAAAGCCATGACCACCAAATCAACACTCAAAAAAATTCTCAAGAATAACCTACAAAGAGACAATGAAGACAAAAATATAAAAACGGCTAATGGAGTGAATATGGCACAGTATCTTACTGTAATTGTAATAACTCACAATGTCAATGGTGTTAATGCTCCAAAGAAAAGAAAGACTGGCAAGTTGAATAAAAAACAAAAGCCAGTGGTATGCAATATACAAGAAATACAGTTAGCCCAAAAATAAATTCATAAACTAAAGATCAAAGGACGGAAAATAAATTTCTATGCAGTGGGAACCTAAAACAAGCAGGAATAGCTATCCTATTTTTACAAAGTGGATTTCAAGCCGAAGCTGATCAGGAGAGGCAAAAAAATAGTCACTACATATCTGTTAAGAGAACGATTCAACAGGAAGATGTAACAGTATGTACCAAGTGCCAGCACTCCAAACTTCACAAAACTAACACTTGTAGATATAAAAGGCCAGATAAATATCAGTTGAATTATAGTAAGGGACATCAATACCACACTATCACAAATAGATTGCCAATACAAAAAAATCAGCCAAGAAATATCAGAATTGAAATATATTTTTGAAAAAATGGACTTAATAAATATCTACAAAGCACTGATGGTGAACCTTTTAGAGCTTTCAGTGACAACAAAAAGCTGACTACAACACATGTGCCTTAGCTACACCACTGCGGCTACACAGTGTACCACTCAAGAAGAGAATGTACCTTCTTCTTAGCATCACATGGCACCTTCTCCAAAATAGATCACATACTAGCCCAGAAAAGATTTTTAAGTAAATAAAAAAGAATCAAAATCATCCCATCTATATTATCAGATCATAGTGCAATAAGACTAGAAATCAGTAGCAAAAAAGCCTACAGAAATTATGCAAAAATGGAAATTAAGCAATTCACTCTTGAGTAAACAATAGGTCATAGGAGAAATAAAAAAGTACAGTTCCTAGAACCAAAAATGATGCCATACAATATATTATAATCTATGGGACACAATGAAATGTATCCTAAGAGGGAAATTATTAATTGTAAATCCACACTTCAGAAAAATACCAACCTAGATAAATAATCTAATGATCGATCAAAAGATCCTAGAAAAATCAAGAAAAATCTAGATTCAAAGCTAGTGTGAAGAAGGAAATTATACAAATCAGAGCAGAAATTACTGAAATTGAGAGTATAAAAATACAATGAATCAAAAAACTGGTCTTTTTCACAGCAGAAACATATTAGACAAACAGTTAACCAGTCTTACAAAAATACATACGTAAATAAATGAATAAATAAATGGAAAGAAGAGACTCATATTGGTAGAATTAGAGATGACAAAAAATAAATCAATACAGATATTACTGATATGCAGATTATTAGTAACTACTTTGCAATTCTGTATTCCAATAAATTAGAGAACTCTGAAGATATGGATAGGGCTGAGGATTTAGCTCAGTGATGTTAAGTGCCGGTCTGACAAGTATGAGATTGTGAGTTCAATCCCTGTTACAAAAAAAGGAAAAAGAAAAGAAAAGAAAAAAAGAGGATAGATTCTTAGATACATATGAATTATCGAAACTTAGCAAAGACCTAAAAATCCCTGAGTAATCCAATAACAGGCAATGGAATTGAGGCAAGTTGAAAAACTTACCAACTAAGAAAAGCCCAGGTCCCAGTAGATTTAGTCCTGAATTCCACAAGATATGTAGGGAATATCTAATGCCAATACTCCTCCAACTCTTTAATGAAATTGAATGGAGTTCACCCAGTTAATCCAAGAAGCTAGCATTATTTTGATTTCAAAAGCAAACAAGGACTGAACTAAGAAAGAAAACTACAGGTCAGTCTCTTTAATGAACATAGATATAAAGGTCTTTAAAAACATACTGGCAGTCAGGCATGGTGGTGCACGTCTGGAACCCCTGGACTCAGGAAGCTGAGACGATGATTACTTAAGTTCAAGGCCTGCTTGAACTCATAGCAAGACTTTTTCTCAAAGAACAAAACCAAACAAATGTACAAACAAAAAAGATACTGGCAAACAGAATGGAACAAATCATTAAAAAGTTAACCACAACCAAGTAAGTTTCATCCCAGGAATGAAAAAATGGTTCAACATACACAAATCAATAACTTTACCTCACATAAATAGAAACAAGAATGAAAATTGCAAATCACATGATCATCTCAATATATGCAGAAAAAACCTTTGACAAAATTCACTATCTATTCCTGGTAAAACTCTGAGGAAAACAAATATAGAAGGACCTTACCTCAATCTGACAAAAGTAAGTTATGACAAATTTACTGTGAACAGTATGTTAAAAGTGGAAAAGATGAAAGGTTTTCCTCTAAATTCACAAACACAAGAAATATTACTACTATCACCACTCCTAACACTGTACTTGAAATTTTAGCCAGAATCATTGAACAAGAGGAAGAAATAAAAGGGATATGTATAGGAAAGGGAGAAATAAAATTACCCTTAATTGCAGACAACATGATTCTTTCCAGAGACGATTCAAAAAAGTCCACCAAAAAACTCCTCGCACTAATAAGTTCATTAAGGTATTAAGATATAAAGTCAACTCAAAAAGCAATAATACTCCAATAATGAACCCACAGAGGAGGGAATGAAAAAAATAATACCATTCACGTAGCTTTGAGAAAAATCAGATACTTAGGAATTAGCCTAATAATGGAAGTGAAAGACCTCTGTAATGAAAAGTATAGTACTTTTGAAAAGTAAATTGAAGAGGACATTAGAAAATGGAAATATATCCCTGCTCTTGGACAGGCAAAAACAATATTGTCAATAAGGCCATAATTCTCAAACTGATGTACAGATTTAATGCAATCCCTATCAAAATACCAACAGTATGACTCACAGAACTAGAAAAAAAAATCCCTAAACTTCATATGGAACCAAAAGAAGAGCAAACAGGAGGCATCGCAATCCTGGATTTTAAGTTCTGTTACATAGGAGACACTACAACCTCAGATTTCAAGTAACATCACACTATTTCTCTTCCATGAAAAAGCTGAAGTATAAATAAATTAAAGGGAAAAGTGAAAGACATGACAAGAAAGAGGGAGATAAATCATTTGCAAATAAAGTAGGGACTAGGAGATGGAGAGAAGATGCAGGAAGAGAGAGAAAAAGGATGCAAAGAAGTCTTAAAATGTGTTATTTACATATACCCATTTCCCACAAGGAATGTAATCATTATGTACAAACATACAGTAATAAACATAAAATTTAGAAACCTGAAAAATAAAAAAATAAAAAGCATTTTGTCTGACACTATCTTCTAGGCCTAACTGCCAATGTAAAAGCTTTGGGATATTTTTCTTTCTTTCTTTTTTTTGGTACCAGGGATTGAACTCATGACCTCGAGCTTCCCAGTCAGGCACTTTACCACTGAGCTAAATCCGCAGCCCCAGGGATATATTTCTTACAAGACTTGTATACTATGGCACATAATTCAATTGTAAGAGATTTGGGTGGGGTCATTCAGGGGTAAATGATGTGGAAGGGTATCGGTTTTCCTCCTCTCCTGTAGATTTGGATCAGGTGAGTGCTCATAACTCATGAACATACTAGAGGATGATACAGAATTGAGTTATTTTGGGTATGTTCAACGTCAAGTACATAATTAAAATGTTTTCTTCTTTCTTTCCTTATGTGTTATTTTTATATTTTTTAAGACAGGATCTCACTGTGTAGCTCAGTCTTACCTTGAACTCACTTTGTAGCCCAAGTTGGCATTGAATCACAGCAACCCTTGCATTTCAGCCTCCTAAGTGTGAGATTACAGTTGTGTACCACCACACATCATTTAATTTATCTATTTATTCTAAATCTTACCGACTTTGCTATATACAGTCCTGAAGAGAGAATACTATCTTTTCCAGGAGAAAATAGTACAAAGCAAAGAAAATACTCTTAAAAATTAGAAGATGATGGTTCTTTTCTCTTTTTTCATATGAGGATTCACCATTGAGACATCTTTAGTGTTCCACCCTTTTTTTAAAATTTGAGGTAAGCTTTGCTCAGTGGCAGTACTGCAGCCAATGAGTTCTATTCAAGGTGTGTTTATTGCCAATTGAAAACTTTAATTTTGTGGCAGAGTCTTACAAAATTGCTCAGGCTGACCTCAAATTTGTCATCCTCCAGTTTCAGCCTCCCAAGTAGCTGGGATTATAGCCATGCTTCACCACACCTAGGGAGATGGGTATTCTAATACTGTTGCTTCCATGAACTATCTGCATTATGTTGGGCTACTTCTTTCTGAGTCTCAGTTTCTCTATCTATACAATAAAAGACTTCAGTGGTGATCTTCCTTAGCTCTTCCAACTAATATATTTCATAAGCCTGTGACCTGATAAGGGTCTCAAGAAGATTATTCTGGGGCCACAAATATAAAGCTTACATTTTCACTTCAGGTTGTATCCTTTCTTGGAATTCATTAAATACCTCCTTCAAAGCTGAAAATGTACAAGCAAGCAAGAAAAGCTACTTTTTTGATTGTCAAAGTCTTAAGTGTAATATTTTGAAAAGACTGATCAAGAGTTTTATGTATGCAGATGGAGTTCATTTCCACTCACTGCTCCAATTCCATGTATACCTGCAAGCATTGGCATGGGAGGCTTCTCCCAAAGTGGTAGAAATGTGTTAATGCCTAGAATGCTTTGCCATTTGCTCTGACACAAAACATATGTGAAGATTAATAGTGAGGGCTGGGGTGGCACCCACAATGCCATGTTTGTCTGTGTGCCTGAGTACATTCTAGGCAAGAGCCTCCTCTGATACAGGTGTCCAGATTTTTCCACATCCTGTGCTTGAGTCCTTGTCATTGCAAAATCATAATGTTGGGGGCAGAGCCCCGTGACAAAATATGTGCTTAGTGTGAGCAAGGCCCTCGAGTTAATTCTCAGAAACACAAAAAGAAAAATAAATAAATAAATAAATAAATAAATAAATAAAAATCATTTCTTCATGGTACTTTGATCACATTCACACCCCATCAATTCCTTAATGATGTAACTGTCTGTGGCAACGTGTTGAGCTACAAGGAGACTTAGATATACAGTGCTTATATTCACAAATGAATAGACTGAAATTCAAATAAGAAATTCAATAATTTGGTAAAGGCCACACACAGTAGATGGCAGGCCTGGGACTCAAACCTAGGTTGCTGGGATTGCATTGGTCTAATGCTTTTATGTATCCACTATATTGCGTTATTTAAGCCCCACATTTACACAAGACATATAGGCATTTTAAGACTCATTTTAGCAGGTTATGGTGGCACATGCCCACATGCCTGTAATTCCAGCTACTAAGTAGACTGAGACAAGAGGATTGCACGTTCAAAGCCAACCCGGGCAACTTAGGGAGACTCTGTCTCAAAATGAAATTTAACGGTTAGGGCATAAAAAATTCTCCAATCAATGCTAGCACAAACTTTCTTGTTTTATTCTGAGTAAGTACTTTAGAGATAACATTATGCCATATATTAACTATTGTTACTTTTGTATTATCATGTTATGAAATTTCTGCTTACCTTTTTTCTATAAGAGAAAAAAAGAAAAACTTGTTGGGGGCATATATCAGTAGTAGCGTTTCCCTGGCTTTAATCTCCAGTACTACAAGAAAAAAAAGGACTCATTTTGTGGATAAGAAATTCAAATCTAGCAGTTTATTTGACTTATCTCAAATCACCTAGATAGTTAATAATGGAGTTAATAATGGAGCAGGGACAGAAACCTGCTGATAAATATCTGACCAAACCTAAGCTCCTATTAAGCAAACATTTGTGACAAGTGAAACATTATGCCTACCCATGATATTAACCAGGTGAGTGTTTTAGATTTGGGTGCAGTGGCTTCAAAATATAGATTTAAACTGTAAACTTAATTTACAGAAGATACCACAGTTATATAACCATTCTGTTAACTAAGAAGTTTTCATGGGACATGTACTTTATGCTCTATAATTTTCTAGGATGTATATGAGCACAGAAAAGTATAGTATAGCACCCATCTTTAAGAAGTGTAAACTTAGCCAGGAAGACGGAACTAAAGGAACTATCTTAGAAGAAAACACCAAACAGTGATGAGAAGGGAGGAAGCTTAAAATAAGCTAGAAGAAAGAATATCCAATAGGATCTGGAGAAGACTGCCTAAAAGAAGATGTGGATTTCTCTTTCTAGGAAAGTAAGGGATAAGGAGGCTGCCTAAGGTGTGGGAGTAAAATCGTAGATGGGCATGAGCTGGATGTGACTGAGGACAATAACTAGGTTATGGTGGAAAATGTTGCGTTTTAAGCGTCAGCTTTAATCATTCATTGTTAGTGTTCCCGGAGCTCAGAATGGGGAACGATTCAGAGGTTCAGCTGCTAATCACCATACAAAGAATTACTAATGTCTGTGATGATTGCGAGAGGAGTAATAAGGACAAAATGCCAGTCTATCACCATCGATACCCAGAAAAAACTGGATAGAGCAGAGAAATTTCTTTAGGGTAGAGCAGGAGATAAAGTGGGAAAGAAGAGTTAGTGGTAGACTGTGGATGCTGTAGGCACACAGTGTCTGTGAGTCATATATGTATACTGAGCACTTGAAATGCATCTGTTCCAAATTAAAAGGGGATGTGAATATGAAATATTACCATATCTTGAAGAATTTGTCTTTGTAAAACAAGAGTGTATAAAATATCCTATAATCACTTATATGTTGATAATGTAGAAATGAAAATTTGTGAGGCATATTAGGGGTTGAACCAGTGGGCTTGACACTGAGAAACATCTCCAGTCCATTTTCTATTTCGAGATGGGATTTGGCTAAATTGATTAGTTGTCCAGCCTGGGCTTGAACTTGATATCTCGCCTCAGCCTGCAGGAGTGCTGGGATTATGGTATGCGCCACCTTACACAGGTTGAAATGGTGATATTTTGTCTCTAATTGGATATGTATAATGTTAACAAGGGGAGAAACTGGGCGAAGGCTGTATGGAACTCCATGAACTTCTTTGTAACTTTCTTTTTCTTCAAATCTGTAATTAGTTCAAAAAAAAAGTTAAAAATATTAATTTACCATTCCTTGTAAAACTTGGCAATTGCCCCACTTCTATCACTTTAACCACAATTCTTCCAGTATCTCAGGTGAGAAATAGTAGAAAGAAAGTATGTTGCTTACTTTTCTCTCCTTGTTGAGATACAATACCTGAAGCCCAAAATGAAATATGTGAAAGATTATTTATCTTACAGTTTTGGAAGTTTCAGTCCATATTCAGCTGGCTCCAAGGCAGGATGGCATGGCTGGGCAGCTGTTCATGGCCGCTGCAAAAAGCAAGAGCAAACAGAGCAAAAAAGGGAAAACACACCTTCTTCCCACCCATATACAGTATGCTGGCTCCACCCCAGGGCAGGTGCAACACTCACACTACTAATCTCAGTGCTAGACAACAAACCAATCACAAATGCTAGATTCATCTAGGTCCATGATTGCATAAGGCTTATGGAGGCCACCTAGACACAAACCATAACAAAAAGCATAGTGGATTCTATTTTCTTCACTGCCCCTGTATCCACAAAATAGAAAAGACCTCATAGCCCTTCCTTTTAAATGTCTCTCTTCTTCCCCATCTCCATAGCCATGACCTCAGCCCCACTTGCTGTCACTTTCCTCCTGGGTTCCTATGTGTTACCAGTTTGTCTTTCCCTTCCTGCAACCCTCCGGGCTACAACCATACTGACCTCCCCCAAAATCAGTCTTAGATTCCTGGTCAAAGAAGGAGCACCCCATCTCCAATCATGGGAGGCAGTGGAATGCAAAAATATCGACTTTGGAAGACCTTTAGAAAAAATGAGTCAATATATTAGACTTACATTGTTGGTCAGGATGAAGTACAAATTTCTTTACTTGGATTTCAAGGTGAGCTCTACCTAGTAGATACATAAGGAAAATTACATATTTAAATGTTCTAGCAGCAGCATTTTAACCAATAAAAAAGAACATGTGGAAAATTAATGCTGATAACATATTTTACATTCTTAGTGCCATATCTTCAAACTCTGGTTTGTATTTTACAGTTAGAGCATATCTCTGTTTGGATCATGTGCATTTCAATTGCTTGATAGTGACAGACAAATATTGACAGATATTGGGGGTCAAAGACAAGGCCCTAAAGTATGGTATGGTGACATGTTGAACATGAGGCAGGGGGATATGAAATATGAATCTAAGAGATCTATAGATAGGAATATGAGCTATAGCAAGGCTTGCAAAAGACAGCACTGTCAATTTGTCACTCCAAAAAAAAAATTTATAGAGCTCTGGGTATAGCTCAGGGGTAGAGGTGAGAGGCCCCAGGCCAGTGGTGTTATACCTATGGCACAGATGCCACAGCAAGAATGCAGGGCTCTCTATGCTGGCAAGTGAGCCAAGTGTATGAGTTGTTCTTTTAAAAGCTAAATCCTTTGCATTCAGGTTTAACTGGAGGGTTGGTACTTCATAATTAACAAGTGGGTTTTGGGTTGAAACTTGGGGATTCAGTATCTAAAATGTTTGCCATCACTGCTCCTAGGCCCTATCTCCAGCACCATTAGAAAAAAAAACATAAGAAATAGTTAAGTAGTTACATGAATTTGAGGGACAAGTGGTTATTGTCATTAATGGATTCCTAATTTTGCCACTCTTACATCTCTATCTATTTCTCCTTGCAGATAGTATCTTAGGGCCCATTTTCTGGCTCTTAGAAGCACTAAACATTTGTTGAAGCCTTGAGAAAAGCATCATCTACATTCTCAGCCCTTGCCTTACCCACATTTTCATGTAAATAATGCAATTGCTACAGGTTTCATTTTGCCTCTTAATTGCAGTTTACAACAGACTTGTGAGGGCAGTTGGACCCTGTGGTCCCTATGCCTGTGGATGTGTGCAGTAGCCACCACTGTCACCCTAAGAGACTGAACTAGTCCTATTACCTTAGGCTCTCCTGTTCACTTGCTTCCCATGCTGTGTCTGCTCCTTCACAAGTTCCAAAGACATAGCACCTCTCTTCATGTTGGCAAGGTACTTGTGAACAGGCATTATTAGTTAATCCCTTCCTCATAATTTTACATCATTGTGACACTTCAAATTTAGCCATTCTGCTACTCCTTTCTAATGATGGAGATCCCCACTCTACTCCCATGATTGCTTTACAGCTACAGAAATGGTTTCAAAACTACAAGGAAACCTCTTATACACCCTTTTAGACAATCTAGGCTTACTTGTATTTTTTGATGGCTCCCATAAGTGAAATTTTGGGGGAAACATAATAGCTAGTAAATGCCATAGTTTCCCTACATGAAACACTCAAGTCATACTCTTTCCTAGCTGTAAAGTCAGCTAAAGCAGCTGCATTTATAGTTCTTAGCAGAGCTTGCACAACGACCAAAGGAAAGACTACTACAGGTTTTTTTTGTTTGTTTTAACTGGTATCAGGGATCAAACTCATGACTGCATGCTTGCAAGGCAGGTACTTATGCTGCTGAACTAAATCCCCAGCCCAAGACTACTACAGGTTACACCAACTCCACATAAGCCTTTGGAGTCTCATAATTGTCATGCTCTGGAAGCACCACAAGTTCTTAACCTCTGTTAGTAGTCCCATTGCCCGTGGACAGTCACTGCCTTATCGCAGACTATCCAACTCCACGCAAAAATTGCTGCTGCTCACTGCCCAGCCATATCAAGGAGACTGACACTATCTCTCTAGGAAGTGATGGGGCTAAAAGAGTACCCCAATGTGCAGCTTAAAGCAGACCTGAATGTCTTTTCCAATCAATTCATAACTATCTTTATTCATGATTCTTACTAACTTTGGGGCAATATCTAACAATCTGAAAGAAATAAATAGATGCAAAAGGGATGACAGATAGTTATCAAATGGATTGTACAGGTGCGTTCATGCAGTCTCTACAGCTCTCTTTCTTTTGTCCTTCCGGCTAGTATGTATATTTCACTAGTTGAGACACACCTGCAGATGTGGGTTGTTAAAGATGCAAGAGACAATTGCTTGTGCCTTTCCATTAATAACATTTCTGATCAAATTATTTCCTAGCTGGGCATTGTGGCACAGGTCTGTAATCCAAGCACTTGGGAGGCTGAGTCAGGAAGATTGTCATGAGTTCAAGGCCAGCCTGGACTACGTAGCAAAACCTTGTCTCAAAAAACATTATTTCCTAGTGAACTATTGATAAATCTCATCAGATTCCTGGAGGAAGGTAATGTTTCTCAGAAAGTCCTGAAAGGTCAATACTGCTCCTTTTAGCACTTCAGATGGATTTTACGGATTTACCCCTGGGCTTAGAAATTTCACAGTTTTGGTTATTTATTTGTTTTTTTCTTATTTATTTATTTAATTCCCACCAACACTCTGCCCTCCTTTCACCCTGCCACTTGCAGATCCCCTTCCCATCTCTACAGAGTCTATTTCCCTTTTTTAAAAAATGAAAAACAGAATTTCAAAACAAAATGATGAGGATAACAATATTTAATACATTGAGTATTTTTATCTTCAAAGTAGTTACTCAGAGAGCAAGACACAGGCATCAAAAATTCTCCAAATGACCTTAGCATTGACTTTTCAATGAATGAACAGAAACTAGTAGTATAACCACGTTATGTATTTTTTCCTTTTCCCTCCCATCTTTTCTCCTTTTCCCTGCCCTAGTTCCTCTCATCTTTTGAACAGTTTCTTCCCATTTCACAATATCTATGTAAGTTTTGGACCTTATTTATGCTTTCAGTTTTTCACCTGTTTCTTAACGTGTCTCTTTCATTTTGCTCTTTAAATTATTTATATTTTGTGTTTTTCATACTAGGGAAGCCATGCAATATTTAAAGTTACACATGTGGTTCATGTCACTAAGCATTATGGTCTCAAGATACATCCATTTTCTTCCCCAAAGACTCAAGTTTATTCTTCTCTATGGCACATTTTCTTTATCTATTCATCTGTTGAGGGACATAGAGGCCATTCTCATGTTTTAATCATTATGAATTGTGCAGTTGAAGTTACATTATAGAGCTACAGTAATAAACAAAAAGCATAGTGCTGGCATAAAAAGAGACATTTTGACCAATGAGAAAAGGAATAGAGGATGTAGAAAGAAACACAGGCATCTTCAGCCATGTGATTTTTTTTTACAAAGAGGTGGGTAATGTACACTAGATGAAAGATAGCCTCTTTAACAAATGGTGCTGCGAATGCTAATTATCCATATGCTGAAGAATGAATCTTGACCTATAAGACTCTGGATATTGTTTGCATGTGTAGTGAGTAGACTGAATGCACATCCAACTAGACTTGCTGACACCACTGTGATGGTAAAGAAAGGAACAACTGAGGCTGGGGTGTACCTCTGTGGTACTGCACTTGCCTAGCATGCATAAGGCCTTGAGTTCCATTCCTAGCACAGTAAGAAAAAGAAAAACAGAAATAAATAGCTGAGATGATTTCTCAGTATTACTTTCTTTTAAAAGTTGCATCAGACCAAAAAATTTATTTTATTCCTTAAGTAAACCATGTGTTTGTAAACATGCTGGTGTGCTCATGAAAATGTTATACCGTGTACCATCCCCCATCATCAGGGCAGGTAGAACACAGAAATCTAAACATAAGAAAGGACTTTAGAAAAAAATATGTCAAGAAACTAGACCTGGGGGGGCAGTACTTATATACACTGTTTAAACTATAAGACTTGAAACTCCTAGTGAAATCAAGGTTCCAATAGGTGGCAGAGCAGTGAGCATGACGAACTTGTCTCTCTGAGATTAGGAGACCAAATGCTGGCATACAGTAACTTGGGGAAGAGAAGGAGGAGGTAGGCAAATCCTGGAGATCCAGGAAAGTTCTGAAGGGTGAACAGGACTCCACAGTGAGAATGAGGTGATGGACTTCAAGGCACAATGGAGAGATGGCAACATGCACATTCTCCCTGGCTGCCAGCTCACTGTAAGGGAAACACCTCTAACCTAGAGGTGTGGTGATGATGGGGGCCCTGGAGGCCACCATGGAGTGATTTACTAGTTGCCATTTTGGGGTAGGTGAAAGGTTCTTGTCCTAGTATAAATTACTGTACAGTTATGTCGGTGTTATAATGTGGCAGAAGGCCAAAGCAGGAACCCTACCACTTCCTGCTTCTTCTTCAGTCCTAATTGCAATTCAACTTCCTGTTTGCATGCACAGAGCATTCCAATTGGCTCCTCACACATCATCAGTATCTGCCCCATGCGCCATTTCTGATAAGAGGTCATATAACCCTCTGCCTCTCTGTATTGTGTCGAAGGAGACAGCCCAGGCACCATGGGTTGTGTCCTCTTTCCATGTCCTCAACTCAACAACCCTATTTCTTTTGTACTTTTTGCTTCTCTGTTGTGCCAGAATACTATAACTGTAGGGCCAGCTGAACCCAGAACTTGGAACAGCCATAAGTTGGCTTCCTTTCTGGCCTCCTAGTGTCTGGGTGAGTCACAGTTCTGGCAGACACCCAGTATTTGGGAACCAAAGTCAAGCTAGCAAGAAACACTCATAGTGTTGTGGGCCGAACAGCTTGGGTCACGGATCCATAACCAGAAACCAGGATTAGCCTGAACGCTACAGAGTCCAGTTATCTCCCCACCCTATGCCTACTGCTGGCTTGTTGGGATAATATAAGCAGCTGGGTGCTATTTGCCTCCTTTGTCTACAAATGACAGCAGAGATAGGCCCCAAAGTGGACACTAACACAGAAATCTAGATGCTAGAAAATAATCCCAAGTTTGAGATCTCGTACTTTTTTCTTTATTCCATAGTACATTCTTGTTGTTTCATGAGTCTAAACATTGTTCTTAGTTTTTTGTTTTATTTAGTTCTTGTTTTTATTTCTTCCCTTGTTTTTCCTTTCATCATCTTCACCAATCATAAAGTTTAGGTAAATTTTTCTTTGCCATTCAACCTTGCTTCTAATCACTTTCCCTTTTTCTATTTATGTATTTTTCCCTGTTTAAATCCTTTCCCCTTTTTAAATCCTCTCCTCAACCGGATGTGGTGGCACTCACCTGTAATTCCAGCACTCAAGAGGCTGAGGCAGGCAGGTCACTGTGAGTTCCTTGTGCTGGAATTAGAGGTGTGCGCCACCACACCCAGTGACTGTACTACGTTATTCAACATGACACAGTTGTTCTAATCCATTTTGCTTCCTTATATGCTAAGACTGAGATTGCTTCAGGATCATAAACAATACTATAGGCCAGTGCCGAAGAGCCAAAGGCTAGTCAAATAGGCAGAAACTTCTCATCCTCAATAAATTAAAAAGGTAATAACTTGCAACAGACTCCAAAGCCAAAGGTCAGCCACAACTGGAAGACGTCTCTGAGGGTTAGTCATTTCCTAAGGAGTTCTCAACATTAGCAATGAAGCTAACTACCTTAAGCAATTTATGAGCATCAATGCAGAAACCAAACTGAAAAAAAGCAAAAAAATAAGAAGACATGGAAGCAACATGCAGTCCCAGACTTCTAGTTTTCCCAGGACAAACCCACGGGACACTTAAGTGGAATGATTCAAAAACCAGCCATTTTAACTCTCTGAAATAGTAACAATGGAAGTAACAAAGCAGATAAATGAGGCTCTAGAAAAAAATCAAATTAGAAATAATTTCTTCAGATAACAAAGGAGATGATGACCACAGTGTATGAAATATTTAATGAATCTAAAGTAAATCCAGATAAGAAAAATTAAAAGAGGTTAGGAAAATGATGGAAACCATAAATGTCCAGCATAGGAAAGAAATGAAATCCATGAAACAGACTCAAACAGACATTCAAGAGATTAACATTTCTACTGAAAGTATATGCAGCAGAACGATCTCGTGTGAACACAGAATATCAAATCTAGAAGATAGGTTTGGTGTTAGCAGTCATAAAAAGAAATGATTCTTTTTTTATTTAAAGAGAAAAAAACAGAAAAAGGATAGAAATATAACAGAATTTCAAGAAAAGAGGATAAACAGTAGGAAATCACTAGTTGATAAATTACATACTGTTCTTTTAGAAATAGTTTTTCAATTTACAAAGTTAAAGTACACAAAGTGAACACTCAATTAGTGAGAGTGCAAACAGATCTGTTCAACAATCCAACAAGAACCGAGAAATATGGTCATCAATCCCACACACCTAAACATACATGCAGCTATATCTTTCTAGTGCTTTCTATTTCCTCTTTTTTATAATAGCAGTTATACATTTTTTACAATTTTATTTAAAGAGAAGAAAGAAAGCAAAACAGATAAAAGGGTAGCAACAATACAGAATTCTGAGAGAAAGAAAGAAAAAGAAAGGAAAAAAAGGAAAATGAGAAAAAATCCCACCAAGAAATCACTAGTTTATAAATTACATATTGTCATCTTGGATGTAGTTGTTCAAGTTACAAAGTTAAAGGGTACATTGTAGACATTCAAGAAGTCAGACTACAAACAGTTCTGCTCCAACAAAGATTCAGCAATATGGTCATCTATTTTACACACTCAAACATATATGCAGTTATATCCCTTAGAGCACTTTCTTTTCCTCTCTTTTTTACAGTAGCAATTACACATTTTGGTTTTATTACACTTGTAGTTCTTATTTACTTTTTACACTAGAGACACAATATGATATTTATAAATATGATTCTTATTTATTGCACTAATGAGGATAGTCTCAAGTTGTCTCCATTTACCTATGAAGGTCTCAAGGTCATCCTTTTTATAGCTGAGTAATATTCCATTGTATAAAAATGCCACATCTTTTTCATCCACTCTGCAGTTTATGGGCATCTTGGTTGTTTCCAGGATTTAGCTATCACAAATTGTGCAGCTATGAACATGGGTGCACATATATCACTGTGATATGAACTTTTCAGTTTTTCTGGGAAAATACCCAGGAGGGGAACAGCTGGATTGAATGGGGCTTCCAATCCTAGTCTCCTGAGAATTCTCCATATGGATTTCCATAATGGTTGCACAGACTACATTCCCACCAGCAGTGTAGCAGTGTTTCTTTTGACCCCACAGCCTCGCCAACATTTGTTATCAGTTGATTTCTTGATGGCAGCTACTTTTCCGGAGTGAGGTGAAATCTCAATGTTGTTTTAATTTACATTTCTCAAATGACCAGTGATGGTGAACATTTCTTCATGTATTTATTTTCCATTTGTATATCTTTCTCTGAGAACTGTGTGTTCATCTCAGATGCCCATTTTTGGAGAGAGTCTTTGAATTTGGGGGGCTTGATGTTTTTCAATTCTTTATAGGTTCTGGACACAAGTCCTTTGTCTGAGGGGTTACTGGCTAAAATTCTTTACTTTGTGGATTTTCTTTTCACTCTGTTGGTGATTTCCTTTGAAGTGCAGAAACTTTTCAATAATATGAGATCCCATTTGCTGATTCTTTGAAGTGTTTGCCGTGCTGTTTGCATTTTGTTCATGAATTCTCTGCCTACCCCTATGTCTCCAAGATTTCTACCTCCCTTTTCTTCCAGTGGATTTAGTGTTTCTGTTTGAATATTGAGGTCTTTGATCCATTTAGACTTTAGTTTTGTGCATGGTGATAGGCTTGGATCTAGTTTCAGTCTTTGGCATGTAGAGAGCCAATTTTTCTAACACCATTTATTAAAGAGACTATCTTTCTTCCAGTGGACATCTTTAGCCCCTTTGTCAAATATGAGGTGGCTGAGTCTCTTTGTAGTTGTGGTTGCATCTTCTAATCTGTTCCATTTATCCTCAGGTCTATTTCTTTGCCAGTGCCAAGCTGATTTTATCACTGTGGCTTTATAGTAGTTTCATTTCCGGAATTGAGATGCCTCCTGTCTTGCTTTTTTTGCCTAGAATTGCCTTTGCTATTCTAGGTTTCTTCTGTGTCCAAATGAATTTTAGGAGTGTTTTCTCTAGATCTGTGAGGTATGTCAGTGGTATTTTGATTGGGATTGCTTTAAATCTGTATAACAGTTTTGGTAGTGTGGCCATTTTCACAATGTTGGTTCTTCCTAACCAAGAGCAAGGAATATCCTTCCATTTTCTAATATATTCTTCAGTCTCCTTTTTCAGCAAAGTATAATTTTCAGCATATAGGTCTTTTACATTTTTAGTTAGGTTGATTCCTAAGACTTTCATTTTTTTACATGTTTTTGTAAAGGGTGATATTTACATAATTTCTCTCTCAGTGAGTTTTTTGTTTGTATACAGGAATGCTATTGATTTTTGAGCATTGACTTTATATCCAGCTACACTGATGAACCTGTTTATTACCTCTAGTAGTCTTTTAATGGAGTTTTTTGGGTCTTCTATATAGAGTATTATATCATCTGCATATAGTGATAATTTAACTTCTTCCTTTCCTGTCTTTACTCCTTTTATTTCTCTCTCTTGTCTGATTGCCCTGGCTAGTGTTTCCAGAACTATATTGAAAAGGAGTGGTGATAGTGGACATCCTTGTCTTGTTCCTGATTTTAAAGTGAAAGCTTTCAGTTTTTGTCCATTTAGTATAATGATGGCTGTTGGTTTGTCATAGATGGCCTTTATAAGGTTGAGGTAGACACCGTGTATTCTGAGTTTCTGAAGGGTTTTTTCATGAACATGTGTTGGACTTTGTCAAAAGCTTTTTCTGCATCTATTGAGATGACCATGAGGTGTTGTTTTTTGGCTCTGTTGATGTGGTGTATTACATTTATTGATTTGCCTATGTTAAAACATCCCTGCATTTCTGGAATGAACCCCACTTGGTCATGATATATAAACTTCTTGATGATTTGCTGCATTCTATTTGCCAGTATTTTGTTGAGAATCTTTGCATCAATGTTCATTAGTGAGATTGGCCTATAGTTCTCCTTTTTGGTTGGCTCTTTCTCTGGTTTTGATATCAGAGTAATACTTGCCTCCAGGAATGATTTAGAGAGGATTGCTTTCTTCTCATTTTCATTGAAGAGTTTAAGGAGTATTGGCATCAAATCTTCTCTAAATTTCTTGTAGAATCAGCTGTGAATCCATCCGGACCTGGGCTTTTCTTTATCGGTAAGTTTTTAATTACATTTTTAATTTCAATAGCTGATATTGGGTTGAAGAAATAATTCTTAAACATAGCAGGGGACCACAATCCAACATCTGCTAGATTATGCAAAGTAGAATAATACAAGATGGATTGGAGGAGTAGGCAATAGCATGAATAGCATAAAAAAAAAGTGTTCACAGTAGTAATGGCAGAAAACTTCCCAAGCATGGAAAAATAATTCAGTATGTGACTAAGTGAGGCATACGGAACTTCATTATTTCTAGCCATGTAGAAAAAAATCTACACTATTGCATATAATAGTCAAGATTCCAAAAATTTAACACAAGATCAGAGTATTAAAATTTTTCAGAGCAAAGAAACAAACCACCTCTAAAAGAAAGTCTGTCAAAGTTACAGCAGACTTTTCAACAGAAACCCTTAGGGCAAGGAGAGCTTGGAGCAGAGTATTTCAAGCCCTAAAAGTAAACAACTTCCAACCCAGAGCAATGCACCCTTCAAAACAATCTTTCAAATTGATGGAGAAGTAAGATACTTTTATTACAAAGAACACCTGATGACATTCAAGACCACCAACAGCATTGTTAAATGTTCTGAAGGATATTCTAGAAAGAAGTAACAAAGTCTACAACTCCATGAATCCCAATATAATGAGTCCACCAGGCAAAAAAAGTAATTAAAGAAATCAAGATTTTGAAAAAATAGTCAAGGACCACAAAAAATCAACCCAACAAAGGAGAAACAGAGGAGAAATTAAGGGAACAAACAGCAAGAAAATTATATGACAAGTATAAGTCAATACAAATCAGTTATAACCACTAATATAAATAGTCTCAATTCACCAACTGGAAGAAACACAGTGTTATGATGGGTCAGAAAACAAGGTCCAACAGTATGATGCATACAAGAAACACATTTATCTAAAAAAGGAAATTCATAGACTGAAAGTCAGAGGATGGGAAATAGTACTTCATGAGACAGGAACCCAAAAAAGGGCCTGAATAGCTATTCTATTTACAGACAAATTTCAAAACAACACTGATCAAGAGAAAGATTACAACTACATTCTTGTTAAGGGAACAATCGTAGAGGAAGAGATCAAAATCATAAATACATATGTACCAAGTACCAGTGCAACAAACTATATAAAACAAATATTAACATACATAAAAAAATCAAATAGACTCTAATACAATTGTAATGGGACAGTTCAATACTCCACTGTCACAAATAGATAAAATAGACAAAAAAATCAACAAAGAAATATGAGAACTGAATCAAAATTTTGAAAAAATGGTCCTTGTAGATGTCTACAGAGTGTTCTACCCTATAACAGGATACACCTTCTTTTCATCTGCATATTTAATATTCTCCAGAATAGACCACATACTAGCCCATAGGACTTGCTTAAGTAAATGAAAAGTAAGTGAAATTATTCCATGCATATTATCAGACCGTAATGCAATGAAATTGGAAATCAATGGCAAAAGAAAGAACAAAAATTGCATAAAAATATGGGAATTAAATAACACCTTCCTGAACAATCAATGAATTACAGATGAAATTAAAGAATAAATGGGACAGTTTCTTACAATTAAACAGTAATACTAATGTAACATATAATATACCACAACTTTTGGGATGCAATGAAAGCCATGCTATGAGGGGGAATTTATAATGGTGAATTCCCACAATGGAAAAACAGAGTGAGATCAAATAAATGACTTATTGTTGAACTGAAAGCATCTAGAAAAAGAAGAGCAAACCAAGCCAAAAACTACAAGGAAGAAAATTATGAAGATCAGGAATAGGATTAATGGGACTAAGAAAACAATACAAAGAATCAATGAATTTAAGAAATGGTTCTCTGAAAGATTAAATAAACTTGACAAATCTTTAGCCAACTTTGTCAAAAAAAGGGAAGAAAAGACAAGTCTATGCAATTAGGAGTGAAAAGGTTGAAAACACAGCAGATCTTGCAGAAATCCAGATCATCAAAATCTACTTTGAGAAACTGTATTCTAATAAAATGGAAAACAAAGGAGAAATAGATAGATTCCTAGGTACATATAAATTATCACAACTGAATCAAGAAGATATAAATATTTTGAATAATCCAATATCAGTCAATGAAATTGAAGATATAATGAAAAAATTTACCAACAAAGAAATCCTGGCTACTGATGGATTGACTGCCGTGTTCTATAAGAAATTTAGAGAATATCCAATTTCACTACTCCTCAAACTCCTTAATGAAATAAAATGGAAAGTAATACTCCCAAACTCATTGCTGGAAGCAAGCATTATCCTAATGCCCAAACCAGAGAAGAATCCAATCAAAACAGACAACTATAAGCCAATCTCCCTAATGTACATAGATGCAAAAATTCTCAACAAGATACTGGCAAAGAGAATGCAGTAAATCATCAAGAAGATTGCACAAGATGACCAAGTAGGATTCATCCTAGGGATGCAGGGATGGTTCAGCATAAGCAAATCAATAAATTTAATACATCCTATCAACAGAGCCAAATAAAAAAAATCACATGATCATCTCAAAAGATGCAGAACAAAGGTTTTGCACATTCCAGCATTCATTCATGATAAAAACCTTACAGATTTGGAATAGACTGTTTTTACCTCAATCTAAAAAGAAAAGCCAAGTATGACAAACTAACAGACAACATCGTAGTAAATGGAATAAACTTGAAACTTTCACTCTAAAATCAGGAAAAAGACAAGGATGCCCACTATCCTCACTTCTATTCGATATAGTTCTTTGGCTGGGAATATAGCTTTGTGACACAGCACCTGCCTGGCAAGTGTAAGCTCATGAGTTTGATTCCCAGTATCAAAAGAAAGTTGTCTATAACCAATATAGTTCTGGAAACTTAGCCAAAGTAATTAGACAAGAGACACAGAAAAAAGGAATAAGGATAAGAAAGGAAAAAGTTAAATTTTCATTATTTTTGGATGACATGATACTCTACATAAAAGGACCCCAAAGCTCCAAGACATTCTAGGTTTAATAACCAAATCCAGTTGAATAGCTGGATCCAAAGTCAGTACTTGAAATAGCATTCCTGTACACAAATAACGAACTTCCGAGAGAGAAATTAGGGAAACCATACCTTTCACAATAGCATCCAAAGAAACGAAATACTTAGGAAACAGTCTAACAAACAATAAAAATAAAAGAAATTTACACGGAAAACTGCAGTACTTTGTGAAAAACAAATCCAAAAGTGTATGAGGAAATAGAAAGACACCCTTGTTTTTGTGTATCATGAAAATGGCAACACTTTCAAAATTATTATACCGATTTAATGGACTCACAATCAAAATACAAATAGCATACCTCACAGAATTACAGAATGCAACACTAAATTTCATTTAGAACCAGAAGAGTTCTAAAATAGCAAAAATGATTCTGGCCAACAATGGTAACACAGAAGCATCACAATTCCTGACCTGAAATTTTGCTATAAAACCACTGTGATAAAAACAACATGGAACTGGCACCCACCCCACATCAATAAATAAATAAATACCAAAACCCGGAAGTGAAGGTCAATGGAATAGATTAGAAGATACAGAAATAACTCCAAAGTTAATTCAGTCACCTTGTATTTGACAAAAGGGCCAAACACTTTCACTGGAAGAAAGCAATTTCCTCTTTAGTAAATAGTGCTAGAAAAACTGGCTTCACACATGTCAAAGATTAAACAGCCCTATATTTCTCATCATGCAGTAACAGAAAAGAAAATGGAACAAAGATCTAAATAAGAAAATGGAAACAGTAGATCTACTGGAAGACAGGATGGGCAGACCTCTTAAAGACTTCGGTAGGAGAAAAGATTATGAATAAAACTCCAATCACATAGTAAAGATTACAAAGAATCAACAACTTGGATCTCATCTCTTTAAAAAGATTTTGTGCAGCAAATGAAACACTAACGTATGAAGAGACAATATACAAGTGGGAAAAATATTTTTATAGATGTTCCTCAGACAAAAGACTAATATCTAGAATATATAAAGTTCTCAAATCAGATATCCAAATTTTAAAATGCAGTCAAAAAATGGGCATCTGAAATGAATAGACATGTTGCAGATGAAGAAGCACAAATGGCAAATAAACATATGGAAAAAAGTTCACTATCACTGATCATTTGATAGATACAAATTGAAACAACAATGCACTGATTCCATGTAGCTCCAGAAAGAATGGCTATTATCAACAAACCAATGAATAACAAATGCAGGTGGGGTTTTGAGGAAAAAGGAACATTCTCCGCTGTTTATAGGAATATAGACTGGTATAACTACTATGGAAATCAGTGTGGAAATTCACAGAAAATCTAGGACTAGAGGTTTCCTTTTGACCCAGCCATTACCCCTCTTAGTATCTTCCCAAAAGAATGAACAGCATCATAGTACAGTGATACATGTGCATGGACGTTTATAGCAGTCCAATTTATAATAGCTAAATCTTGGAAACAACCCAAATCACCATCAACTATTGAATGGATACGAAAGATGTGTTTTTCTATGCAATGGGGTACCACTCATCCATAAAGAAGGGTAAATTTGAGGTATTTATAGCTAAATGGATGGACCTTGAGACAATATTCTTAAGTGAAATAATTGGACACATATGTGTAGATATCACATTGTCCCCCTGGTGTGAGAAACTGAAAGCATAAATAAACAAAATGTATAATAGATATTCTGAAACAGGAAGTAACTGTTCAAAGGGAAAGGGGAATGGGGGGTGGAAGGGAAAAGACTAAAATGAGAAAAAAAGGGTAAAATGAAACAAAGCCTTGTGAATCAGGAGGGGAAAAGAGGTAGAAGAGAGGGGAGAAGAATGGGGAAGAAGGAAGAAATACGATGCATCCCATACAGGTACAAATTCCTTAGGGTGAGAGTGACCATTATGCATATCTAAATAGCACCAATAATTTTTTTAAAAAGAAGCCAGATCTAACAGACCAGAAAATTTACCCCTTGCCCTCATAAAACTCTAGAACACCCCAAATTCAATTAACCTTTTCTGTAATTTTTTTTTTACAAAAATTGCCCTTTGCTTAATAGAATCTCTAAACCTTCTATCCCAGCATTAAACAAACATTAAGGGGATTTAAGCAGTGAACAATTTGATATTTTGATTAGCTCTGTCTAACAACTCAGTAGTATCTTTAGAGCATATCATGACTTCTACAGACGGACAAACTTCTCTCCTTTTTTAACTGGGAGAACAAGGCTAATTCTTAAAAGAAAACTCACATTGTGCCTCACTGGGAAGCCTTGTGGAAACACTGCTGCCCACCTTCACTGCCACTGAGAGGAAGGAAAGTTCTTGCTGGGGTCCCACATGGCACACGCACCCAGACTCTGCTCATCAGCCCCAAGACACCTGGAGGACCTCGCCTATATGTAACATTAAAGCCAGGATTTCCAGAGCCAGTTCCCAGGTCCCTGAACATGTACAAGTTTGACAGCTTTCCTTCAGACCACGGATCAAGAAATGTCACCTCTCAGTGTTCTGTTTCAAATGCTGTCTCCTTTTCCCCACAAAACCCCAAAAGTAACAACTAGAAAATTTTCCTCTTCTGTCTCTCTCCCCCCACTTGAAAACAGGTTGACAGCTGTGGACTGGGGTCTTGAACTATCCCCCTTCTGCTTCTCTGCTATGAGCTCTCTTTCAGCCATGTTTTAGTCCTTATAACTCTTACACTTTTTTTTTACCAGCAGGTCAGGCACACAATTGGCATTGCTTTTCACCAGTTTTTCAACCACTGGATTCATTATCCAATCACTGCAATTGCTGGTGATGTCAACAAGCCTATTACATGAAAGAACCTGAACTACTATTTGGTCTTGCCAACACAAGGCCTTGGTGGATGAATTCCAGAAAATGAAGGTATGCCAGGGAATGCTACCCATAATAGGAAAACAAAACAAAACAAAACAAAACAAAACAAAAAAACCCTGATACATTAACTGATGCAAAAGTCTTTATTATAGTTTATCCTTTTCTCGGATAAATCATTACAAGGAAATTTCTCCCTTTGCATCGAAAGCAGACATAACGTGGTAACTTTCTTAAGTGACATACCAAGTAATATTGCAGTCACATCTTACGAATCAATTCTGTAAGTAGTGACCTCAATTTCCAATTTTTTGAAGATTCTGACTATTTTTTTCAGTAGTAGAATTTGATCTCAGGGTCTTCACATTGAACTATGACTCTAGTCTTTTTTTATTTTTTATCTTGAGACAGGTTCTTGGTAAGCTGCCACATTGCCCAGGCTGGACTCAAATATGTGGGTGTCCTGATTCAGCCTCTGGGATCACAGGTATGCACCCATTCCGGGTTTGACACTAATGCTTCAATTGCAAACACTTTCCAAGTCACCAGATCTTTTGGCTGGTTAAAAGCTAGCTTTGCGTAACCTATTTAGGCTCTAATTAGACTGCCTATTACCAAAACCTACATCTGGATTGTTGGATCAATTTGGCTATCTGACAAAACCAAATCATGCAGCAGCCAAAATCATTTGCCAGCCGTTTTACAATCTGTTCTGTTCTTATGGGCTGGGAGTAAGTCGTTGGAAATGGAAGTAAGGGGATGCCAACGTGACAAATGAAAAGATACACAAGAAAAAACCTTGTGCAATACAGCCTCCATCCTGACATTGCCCATAGACACATCTGGCTTTTTATCATATGTGGTGACCAAGTATACACAGAGCTCCTACCTAAGGACTCAGGACAGTGTGGACTTGGATACCTGGAGCCTTCTGCCTTCACATACTCCAAATTTGGAGCTTGCTAAATTACAGACTTATGTGACAATTGATTAAGTACTGCCACACGAACATTTTGGATGAAACACTATAGCAAATCCACTTGAGTATCACAACTCTAAAATGTTGAGGACTTTTTCCAGGCTTTAAAACTTACGAATTGGAAAAGGCAGTCTTTAGTCATTCCATGGAAGTAGAACAGGAGCTTGATATCACTGTGTTTGCCATGAAAGTATTTCGAACTGCAAGTTAGAAGCCTCACGGCTGTTAGACTCTAAAGCACTTGTGCTTTGCTTGACTGATAAGGAAAAGTGTGTATGATTATTGGCAAAAGATGGTGCTTCTGCATAAACCAGATGCAAAAAAGTGTTCACTTTGTAATTCTCTAATAAATAAGTGAGGCTTAGTCATTTTGTTGGACTGACCTATTTGCAGGATTAAAAGAATGGATTAAGGTGATGTAGGCAGTCTGTTTGTTTGTTTCTGTTTATTCATTCTCATTCTAATCTATGTTCTTCTTGCCTTTGCAGGTTACTTACAATAAATCAACTAATTTCTCTTAGAGTCAGCAATTCAGCTCATATTTGAAATTTCTGTCTCTCTCTGTCTCTGTCTGTGTCTCTGTCTCTGTCTCTCACTCCCTTTCTGTCTCTGTGTCTCTTTCTGTCTCCTTTCTGTGCTGGTAAACAAATGTAAGACCTCCCACATGCTTGGTAAGCTCTGTACCACTGAGCTACAGCCACAGTTCTGAGATTTCTGATAAAGATTCAGGTGGAAAAAATGTTGGAGCACAGGAAAATGAAACCCAAAATATGTCGCCTTGTCCTGCTAGATAACTTGAGCTAAAGCCAAAGGCACAGAAGCAAGATTTTCCTGATTTCTCTCGGCCTTCTTACCTCTGCTTCCCTTTGTTCCCTAAGGCAGAACACAAGAAAAACAACATTTCTTCCCCAGAGCCATCCATAAACTTTCTTGTGTAGGAGCTGGCTGTAAAGGAGCTCTCTGACCTACTTTGTTGTAAAATATTCCACAAGAGCTGGGCATGGTGGCTCATGCCTGTAATCCCAGCACTCGGGAGGCAGAGGCAGGAGGATTGTTGCGAATTTGAGACCAGCCTGGGCTACAAAGTGAACTCAAGGCCAGCCTGAACTGCATAGTGAGACTCTGTCTGAAAAAGACAAAACAAAAAGATATTCCAAAAGTGTCCTTTCTTATATTCGGGAGGATGAAATCACAGAGAGGCCAAGAGTGTGAGCAGACAGGCCTTCCTGAGTTTCCTTCCTTGGCCTATTACCATTTTTCCCATCACATTTCTTTATGACTCTCCATTCCCAGTCAAACCTAAACATAAAAGTAGAGTTTTCACTGAGCCCTTGGATCTTCATTTCTGAAGGCTCCTGTGTCATGTCATGTCATGTTTTGTGTGTGTGTGTGTGTTTGTGTGTGTGTGGTATTGAGGATTAAAGGAAGAACCTTCATGTTGAGCTACATCCCTGACCTTTTCAAAATTTTTTAAATTTTAAGACAAGATCTCACTAAATCACTAAGTTGCCCAGGCGGGGCTTGATTTTGCAACCTTCCTGAGTCAGCCTCCCAGAGGACTGTGATTACAGGTGCTCGCCATCAGACTCAGCTCAAGTAATGTTTTGATTAAAAGTCATTTTGTTGAATGAACGTTTGATTGATCAATTGCAAAAAGGTCTCACTAAGTTGCCCATGTGGGCCTTAAGCTCAAGGCCCTCCTACTGTTGCTGTGAACCAGTTACTACCATGGGAGAACCTGGCAGCACTCAGAGAAGAGGAGGGAACCAGTTTATTGGGCCAGCAGGCCCAGAGGAGCTAGGTGCCCCAAAGTCTGAACCTAGGGTGTCTCTTTTTGTTTCTATACATATCAGTTTTAGGGACAAAGCAGGGGCATACTTAGACAGTTGTCTTGTGCTGTCTGACCATTTCGGTCTTCAATTTCAGTTTCCTATAGTTTTATTCTCCTTATCAGTACTTCAACTTTGCAACTGGGATTATAGGCATGTGCAGCTATACACAGATTGCTAAGTAAATTCGTATGCATTTCTCTTGGTTACCTTTCTTGGTTCTTAAAATTTGAGATCAAGCCAGAAACCTTAGAAAGGTTGAGGCAACATTTCCTCCCCTGTACTACTGTATTAGATAGTCCAAATTTCTGAATCAAAATCCAAGTTAGGAAGCCACATTGCTTTGGATCCTAATGTCTTTCTCCAATCAGGGATAGATTATTAATTTATTAATTAAATGAGGTGGAGTAATTTGAGGCTTAAAAATAGTTACAGAGAAGAATCTGAAGTTCAGGTAAGAGGGAAACATCCGCATTAATATGCTGTAGAGTTTGATCTACTCTGCAAATTCAAAATTAGTTCACTTTGTTACTGAAATCAGGTCTTTGAACATCTGTAGTACATTTCAAATTTAGAGGCTGAATTCAGTCCTAATAAAGTTTAATTTTTCTTCACTTGGACAAGTCTTCTAAAATAGTTGAGAGGACCTGAGTGTGGTGACATGTACCTTAATCCCAGCTATGTAAGAGGCTGAGACAGGGAGAATCACAAGTTCCAGTGCAGCCTTGGCAACTTAGCTAGACCTCATCTCAAAATGAAAAGTAAATAAGTAAGCACATAAATAGATAAAAGTTGGGAATGTAGCTCTGTGGTAGAGAACTTTCCTAACAAGCACCAGCCTGTGGGTTCTATAGCCAGTAGCACAAAAAAGAGTTGAAGGAAATAACCAGATTTATGATTAAAATATGATTTCCCCTTCCTCTTATTGGCTTTCCCCCATTTTTTGCCTTCTTGTCTGCTGAATATTCTCCCTTGTTTTCTTCTTCAGGGTGACCATTGAGCATTTTAAAAAATTTTATTGGGCAAACACTTCGTTCTTTGGAAATAATTATATCAATGATCAAAACATGTCAAGTCTCATGTTGTTTGATAAATGTTTAGTGGATAATTAAGTCAAAACATATGAAAAGTTTGGTTTATGCAAATGCAATGAATGATGTCATTATCATTTGATTTATATTTGTGGAACAAAGATTTATAGATAATCCTGTTGATGAGCTTAAATACTCATATCTGTCTTTCCTAAATTATACATACCTGTAGGTGTGTTAAAATACCTCAAGCACTAGAATTAATTTAAATGTCAGCTTCTAATTAACAGGAATGGTTTAGTGAATTTCTTTACTGCATTTTTTCCAGAGAAAGAAGTCTGAATTTACCCTGAACTTTATTTACCCTTGTCTCTTAAAAAAATTTAGGGAGAAAGACTGGATGCCAGTTAACAAAAAAAAAAGATTTCAGATTTACATTCTTTTACCAATGAACTAAATGAACAAAGTTTGCAAGTGAAAAGGCAGTTTACACCTTTTGTTGTTTTGCCCTATTATGCTTCATGCATAGCAAAAAAGTATTAGATCAATGACAAGTCTTTGTAGTTTCTTTTATTAGGATATTTTAAACTAAATATTTAAATCTTCATTCATATTTCCCAAGCCTGTCTCACCAGTGCGTTTGTACCTTAGTAGATTTCAATGGTAAAGAAACATTTTCAGGCTAAGGTGCTAAGCGCATTGAAAACTAGCTGGAAGATCAGGAGTGTCGCATCAAGGTGTCTGCAATTAAGCAGCTACTCACTGGTAGCTTTGAAATTAGTACTGGAAACTAGCATTTGAAATTCATGTCTGTGTTCTGCTATAAATGATGATGGCATTCACAGGAATTTAGAGGAAGGTAGTTCACAAAAGCAGTTTAGAAGGTGCAAAGGTGTACAAAAAAGCTTTACAAAATATAATCAGAATCCAAATAAATCAGTTGAGATTCAAAAAACATCCATATTCCAGATGAAACTTTATCTCAGGACACTGCAGTATATACCTACTTTCCACCTAACTTCTCTGCATTAATCTCTCTGATCCAGATGAGAAACCCAACAAAGTATTGACAGATCATTTTAATCAGGATCTTTTTAATTGAAGACACTGCTTAGAGTTAATTTTTTGCATGTGGATCTGTGACAATCAGTCATGATAGAAACTTAACCCCAAATTTGCAGTTAAGGTGTGTCAGGCAAGATTATAGAATATTTAAAACACTATGTGGAAGACTGTGTGCTTTAGTGAACAAAACTATGTCTCATTCTTTGAGGTAAAACTATATGCATTAGCTATTAGATCAGACCAAAGTTGGAAGAATGTCATGTTCTAATATAGATATTTTGTATTTCAAATAATTGTTTTCCTTCCCAAAGTAAAAAAAGAAAATTTTTCTAATGCTCATTTTTCTTTTCTTTACTGTAGAATTCCAGAGTAATTACCTAAATTTTTAATTGTAGTACATTTCTTGTGCAAACTGTAATGTAAAAATATGATGTAAAATCGGAAAGGCATAAAAAAGCATAAGGCATCTTTAAATGAGTTTTAAGGTAGTGCTCATTGGTTAATATATTATCATATGCTTTACTGTCACTGTGGAAAGCTTTCTTGGGCATGAATGTAAAATAAAATATTTAGCTATTTGATGGAGAAGCTGAACTGAAAAAAAGCTAAGATAAAGCATACAAATATATGTTTAAGAGTTGCTTATAGAGTTATTTTAGTTAGAATGGTCACATGTACGCATTTTGAAATGATAAAATTATATTGCAACATAATTACATATAACTGTTTTGCAGTTTTTTTTTAACTCTGGGAAAGAAATTGCATTCCCAGCTGTTTCTCAACTCCTGTAATTTAAATAAGTAAACCTTTTGTTCTTAAAACTTACTTAGTCCCTTCTAATTCTGTTGATGGACATCCATTTCTACTGCCTTATTTCATGTTAATATCTAACAAAAGAACGCTGTTAGCCTCCTGCCAGTAAAGGCCCAACCTCCTTTGTTGGGGGGTTGGGGAGGAGGGGGATTCTTTTCTAGCCTTTTACTTTACGAAGAATTTAAACTTCCTCTCTCCACATCTAGTCAAGAAGAGAATTTCTGCATGAGCTAAAAATTCCTAGGAAAAGGCTATAGCCCCCAAGTGTGGAAGGTGGTTCTTAGCTGTCAGTTCCCTTTTGTTACTCGCTCAAATGGAATTATGAAATGTTCGTCGCTTTGTAGGGCAGAACACATTTCTCCTGAGCAAATGCAAATGCATTAGGTGTGCCCAGGTAATTTGAAATGCTCATGCTGGCAGCTTTTCTGCATGAGTAAAGCTGTTTAATTAATGCATTTTCCCCTTCCTTCTGATTAGTTGATTCTGATTTTCTTTGAATAAATTAAACTCTCTGTAATATGCTTCCTATAGCTTCTTGGGCTACCCAAGGCCTGATACCTCCCACCAGGAGGGCAGATGCAAAGAAATGAAATGATTCCTCTGCATATTTCTCACAGAGATTTTTCTCCTATACAAAAGACTCTGATTTCCTTCTAACATGGCTTGGCTAGTGATGTGTTCAAAGAGGATCTTAGATTTCTGTTGATGCTGCTCTTGGTTATTATCTTTTCTGCTCTAATTCTGTAAAGTGGTGGTGGATCGGTTCAGTTTTGTTTTATTGAGATTTGGTGAGTAAACATTCAGCGAGGTAGGAAAGAAGCGACACACACACTGTCCCTAATAATAGTGTTCTGGTTAACTGTTGCAGGTTACTGAACGTGCCAGCATCTACCCACGGCATGGGAGGTTAAAGTTTTCCCCAGGTGCTGTAGGCTTCTAAAGAAAACCTTCAATTTGTGAAAAGAATATGCATCAAAAAGGCAGAACGATATAGTAGATAGAAAGGAGACTGAGTCAGAAAGGCCTGTGTTTTAAATCTTACCTCTGCCACCGTTCAATTTCTGCCAAATCGAGGTTTTGTAGTAGACAGAATCTCTTAGGAGGGACACTTCTAGCACTTACATCAATAATATCATTATACATGAGGCATTGTACCACATGTTGGTATAACGTACTCAACTGCTGTGCAGTCTTAGGTTTTTGCTTCCAGAACCAAATGGGAAATCCCTAAAGAGAATTTTCTTGTTCCTTTTGTCATGTTCCACTAAGATGTAGGTATGCAGAGGTAATGCAATCGTGTTCTTAAAAAATTGTTAATGAACACAAAATATTAAATTGGTTTTTTGTAGTCCTTTTCTCGGAGACACGAGAATTTTTAGCAACATTTTAGAAGGATTTGTTTTGAAATATTTAAGTATTTGACAGGGCTATGCTGGCTTTTTTTTAAAGACTTCAGTCAATGAACAATGAAAGTAAATGTCACTGCTACTGTTAAGATCAATTTCTCTTTTTTATTAATATCTTTTAGCTGCTTTCATTGTTCACTTAATAAACCCAGTAGCTCTAGATCATGGGTAATTGACATAGCTGATTTGTAGGAATAAGTGTAGCCACCAGAAATATTCTTGGAAAAGTAACAAATGCTTGAGAATTGGTTAAGAAGGGAACAATATTTCTTCACTGACTCTCACAATCATGTTAAGATCCTTTATGTTTGTGAATGATTTTCCTTGATATCTTTCACCACTCAAATTAGTTAATGAGCTAAATGTAGTAATATTTAAAGTAGACTGGTTTGATTAAGTGGATTACCTACTCCCTAATGTATTATTTAAATGTGTTCATCCAGCTATTTTTTCTTAAATTTTAATTTTAAAACACTTTCAAAGTTACAGAAAGGTTGAGAAAAAATGACAGAGTTTTCATATGCTTTTTACTCAATTTCCCCAATTTTTCACATTTTCTTTTTATTTTTTTGCAATTGTCTATAGATAAATGCATATTGTAGTAGTTTTTTCAGAACCAATAGAGAGTAAGATGCAAGTATGATATGCCCATTTTACCTAAATCTTTCAGTGTGTTTTTTTTCTACTGGGCTAGTGTGTTTTTATATGTAACCCTAGTTGTGTCATCAACATCAGGAAATTAACATTTCTATAATATCACCATATACTCCACAGGTTTCATTCAAATTTTACCAATGGCCCAATAATATCTATTTTCATGGTTTCATCCATTACCTATTTGATGTCAACTCCTGAAACTGTATCTCCTAATTAGATTCTCTTTGGAGATTAAGGTCATGTAGTAGGTATTATTAACTATGTCTGTTTTTAACTATGTCTGTTTTAAAGCTCAGGATATTAAGATGGCAGAGAAGTTAATCAACTTTTGCACAGACACACAACTAGCCTCACTAGCAGTTTATTACCAGGCACTATCCACTATGCTCTGTTGAGAGGCCTGTAGACACTAAAACTCATGGTATCCCAAACTTAATCACATTCCCTCACAAACCAACACTCTCTCCAGTCTTCCAGCTCTCAGAGAATGATGCACGCATCTCACCAGTTCTTATGCATGAAGACTAGTTATACTTGATTTCTTTCTATCATCTCAAAATAGTGTGTACTTCCCCTACTGTGACATTTGCTACATGCATAGTAACTATTTGTTAATTTGCTTGTATCTCTCAATAGGCTTTTAAATCTTTGAGGAAAGAGATGTTAACATACTATTCATAGTTGGATCCCTATGCTTGGCACCCAGAAGCCAGTTCCTAGCACAGGTCTCAGTAGATATTCAATACAAAATAGGTGTCCTTTTGTATCTGTGGGTTCTGTGAACACAAATTCAAACAAAATATTTCACCAAAAATAGTTCCTGTACTGAACAAGCACAGGCATTTTTCTTGTCATTATCTCTTAAACATTACAATAAAATGACCACTTCTGTAGTATGTACATTGAATTAATTATTATATGTTATCTTGAGGTGATTTAAAGTATATCTACAGAAGGATGTAGATAGGTAAGTATCCCATCATTGTACATAAGATACACCAACATGCACAGATTTGTTATCTGCCAAGATCCTGGAACCAATCTCTTGCAAATTCTGAGGAATAACTGTATTTGTTAAATCAATGATTGAATGAATTGTTAGTATTAAACCGTGTACAAGCGAGTAGTTAGAATGAAAAATGGAGTGACTTTTTCAAAGTTACATAACAAGTAGTTGCAGATTTGCCATTAAGCAAATGGAGTATAAGTTTCAGGGCCTGTCAGTGTGTTTTTTCTACTGGGCTAGTGTGTTCAGGGCCTGTAAGTCCTCTAGAGCTCAGGGAGGGGCCTTAGCAAAGTATTTCTGTGGTCACATTTTTGCAAAATTTGCAAATGTTTAATCTTCACACCGTCATCCCTTCCTGTTTTTCTCCTTTTTAATTTTAAAGAGATTAATAGAAAATAAAGCAGTAGAACCCATATAAGATTTCGAAACAAGCTGACAGGAAGTAGTCATTATGCTGCACATTGCTATCTTCATATTAAATTGTTACTCAGACTGCAAGATACAGGCATGCAAAATAGATCAAACAATACAAGCAATCACAGTTTCTTTCCCCAAACTAATAGGATTGATAGTACAATTATCTTAACTATATTACATATGTATATAGATATATGAATACATATATAGATAGATAGATAGATATAGATATATGTGCATTTTCCCTTTTCTTCTTTTATTTTTTCTTCATCTCAGTTGTTTCCTTTTGAGCCATTTAATTTGCTTTCACAATGTCTATGGCATCTTTTGGACCTTATTTAATCTTTCAGTTTCTTGCACAACGTCCTCCCTCTCCGTATAGAATGGCATCTGAGTTATAGCAGATATTCTGCAGATTCAGTTATGGGAGAGAGGAAGGGAAATGCATTCAGCTGGGGATTAGTGGAGTACATTTCTGATTTTGCAGTCACCTGGTTGTATAATTGGTGTGATAATCACTTGTCAGGGGTGGAAATGGCTTATAGAAATACTGCATACTTGCTGTGCTCTTTCACATAGCGCCACGACAAGGAAGACCTAGAGGTTATATCCTGGTAGGAAAGTGTTCCATGGTACACTTCTTTGAAAGGAATATGTCAGTAATAGTGTTTAAAAGAGGTTGAAATGTATTGAAACAAAATCTAGTCTGTGGAAAATTCTTCCAAAGCTTACAGGTCACATAAGAAAAAAACTTGATGATTTCCCCTTATTTTCATTACAATGATTAATATTTGTACAAGATTAATCATAAAAAACTTTGCTCCTAGAGCTGAAGGTGTGGCTCAGTGTCAGAACATTTGCTCAGCATGTGTGAGGTCCTGGGTTGGAGTCCCCAAAGCTACCAAAAAAGCTGGGATGCTCAAAGAAGCTTTTGTAAACAGCTACTAATAATAAAACCAAATTTTCATCAATGCTCTTTGAGGAAATACTGAGTTATCTTTCTATTTCATCTATGGAAATTTCCATAATAAAATTATCAGCATATAAAGAGATAAAAAATATGCAGTTTAAAAAGTGGGAAAATTTTTGTAGATATGTATCAAGCAGTTAGTCAATGTAAACATTTTAGCTTTGCTGATTTCCTCATGTTTGTGAGATTTCCACTTCTAAAACTTCGTGATATGTCATAATTTATAAATTCTGAGGAAACAGTCATTGTGTTTCCTAATGTGTTTTTTTCATATTCTTTTACTTAAAGACAAACCTAGGAATCTTATATGTTTTTAGACCCAGGAAGCCTGGCACCAATCTGCAAACAGGACATGTGATAATTGTTGATTATTTGCCAAGTGGTGCACTGAGGAATGGATGAACAAGTAAATGAAGAAAGTTTTTTATACACAGAATTTCTGGGCACAGGAGGCATTGTGGGAAATGCCAGTTGGTTTGTTAGTTTAGGGCAGTGGTGACTGGAGGACACTTTGAAACATCTGGTGAGAAGGGAACAGTGTGGAGTGCAAGGCGTCGCTTCCTTTTCATTTGCTGCAAGAGATTGAGCAGATATCCCTGGCGTCAGCTGGAGCCTAAGAGTGTTTTGCAGGGACACTACAGGAAAAGAATCAGCATTCAGAAATCATTTTGCCATCCTGGAGATTATCTCCATCTTTGATAATGAGATTTCTGGCAGCAAAATGTGAGGCTGGCACGTATCTTCCCTGTTAATAGAGGTATTACCATATGATTCTTCCCAAATAGTAAATCACACTAAAAGGACATCCATTTCTAGTTATTTGTAGTCCCAGTAGAGAAAATTGAAAGCCAAAAAAATCTGCACTATTTTAAGATCACAGAGGCCGGGGAAAAGCTACTGGTAATTTGGAATATGGGAATCATAAGTCATTGTCTTTTTTCCCTTTGTAATTAAACCACACTTCTGATCATAGTGAGAACAAATCATAAATTGATTTGAGTTTTGATCTTTTCAAAGACAGTCATATCTGCTTCTCTTTTCTCATGTGGGTTGCTTAGAATATTTGAATATTTGAAGTTCCAAAGACGAAAACAACACTGCAAAATTAGGCAAAAATCTTGCATCTTCATTTTTGATCACTTCATTTATTTTTACAAATATTCGTATATGTGAAGTAGTTTGTGAAGTCCACAAACTCAGCTCCTGTCCAGGTCTACTGAAAATAAAGAGAATGTTGTTTCTCATGTAAAGTGAAATGGAAGGTTATACAGGATATGAAATTGTGCTTCATTAGCTAATTATGATTTCTGCATAAAAGCAATCCATTTTAATACTGGCAAGTCATCGTGTATTTTTAAATTAAATTTACTTATAACAAATTCAAACTATGAGAATTGTACATTTTTATGGAGTAGCATGTGATATTTTGAAACATGTTATAATATTTAAATCAGATTAAGTATGCCTATCTCCTCAAACATTTATTATCTTTATAGTGAAAACATTTAAAATCCTTTCTTCTAGCTTTCTGAAATACACAGAACATTATCATTATCCATATTCTGTCTCCCCCACCTCTCTCTCTCTCTCTCTCTCTCTGTCTGTCTTTCTTCCTCTTTCTGTTTTTGCACTTCTAAGGCTTGAAACCAGAGCCTTTTCACTGAGTGAGCCCTTTTTATTTTTTATTTGGAAAAAGGGCCTTGCTAAATTTCTAATTTGCCCAGGTTGGACTCGAACTTGGTTCTTCCTGCTTCAGTCTCCTTTCCAGATTACTGAAATTACAGGCGTTTGCCACCATTCCTGGCTCAGAAATTCTACTTTGGTTTAAATGTAATTTAGAAGCTTGTCTAACTGTAATTTAGAAACTATCAATCAATCTCTCCCAATCTCTCCTCTCCCTCACTCTCCCTAACCATTGTCCGTTTTTAAAGTAACAAAACATGTTTCTTTGGGTAAATGGAAATGAATGTAACAAACACAAATATCTTCCTTTAACATTCAAAATATTTATAAGTAAAAAGATGTTATAAAAATATTCAAGACAACAGGAAAAGAAAAACCACTCATAATGCCGTCAAGCTGTTATTTTTAAAATTCTATTATCTTAGAAGACTTTTCATCCACTTACACATTTTCACATTTTCACATTAATACAACCATTAGGTAACTAGGTTTATAAAACATTAGGTAACTAGATTTATAAACCAGATTTTTCTGTTAACATTCTGTCTTCAACATAAATGCTTTCATGTTTCTGCACAATGCTAGAAATAATTGTATCAATGGCTTGGTTACATCCTAGAGAGTGAATATAATCTCCCTGATGAAGCCACTCTCTTATTGTGGATGTGGTAGGAGACATGAGCTTGGGATTTCACGTTGCCTTTTCCCGGGGGATGAAGGCAAAGATTCTGAAGAAGGAAGAACCGAGAATGATAAGAAAAATGTTATTATATTATGACATGCTGATTTTTTTCCTATTATAAAATTATTATATAGTAATAATAGGAAAACTAAGAAATCTCATGTTTGTGCATTCAAGCCTGCTGAATATGGACTGAAATTTCTAAACTGTGAGCCAAAATAAAACTGTCTCCCTTAAATTGTGGCTGATGGGTATTGTCTCAGTGATAAAGAAAGTGACCGATTGTGGTGAATTGGCAATTGGTGGTCAACTTATAAAAACCAGCTACACTGAATCACCATGGTGCTGAGTGTGAATGGCCCACCTGAGGACTGTTACCAATGAAAAAGGAGAACTGGAGAGGAAGAAGTCGTGTGTTTGTTGGTTCTCCTGGTTGGTGTTGGTTCTCCTGTTGCCATGGGTTTTCGTGGGGGAGCTTGTCAAGCTTCTTTCCTGATGTGAACTTGGCTGTTCTCATTGCCAGAGGAACTCAGGACCTCGTTGTTGCTGAGAGTGGCTGTGGTTCACTTTGGAGGAGCTCTGTTCCTCATTTTGAGCATTGCTTTCTGGCTCCTGAAAGGAAGATGTGTGTTGCTCAATATCCAGGAGAAGCTTGTCACATTGGCTTCCTGATATGAACTCTGCTGTTCTCATCATCAGAGGAGCTCAGGACCTCGTTGTTGCTGAGCATGGCTGTGGTAATTTTGGGGGGAGCCCTGGTCCTTACTTTGAGCATTGCTTATTGGCTCCAGTGCAGAAAGCTTAGCCTACTGGCACAGATCCTTCATTTCCCTGACACGGATTTTCTCGCTTCCACTGCTGACCTTTGGGTCTTCCCAGCACAGATCTATGAAACAGACATGCATGAGACATTGTCATGGGCTCCAGGTCTTCAGCTAGACTCATGCGAGACATTGCTGTGGTATGTGGTCCCTCGAAAGGATTTTTGGGGGGTTTTTAGTGTATGGACAGATTTCCTGTACTTTTCATGTTTGACTCTTTGGGTGAGTAGTATAAAATGATTCTGTAAATTATGTGCCGTGTATGTAATTGGTTCCCTTGCAAACCCTGACTATAACACTAAGACAATAGATAAGTAAACTGAGGCTCAGAGACATTGACAGTAATAATGGCTACTGATTCCTCCTAACAGTTTTGAAAGTGCATACTGCCCTCCTGTCTATTTTGCAGATGAGAAAACTAAGACTCAGGAAGACACCTGCTTTGCTTAAGTTAGCAGAGCCCATAAGAGAAACCAGTGCAACCAGCATGCAAGTTAAGAATTTTTTATCTCACATTCCAAATTTGATTTTGTGGTCCAGCATTGCCTCTGTGTGAGAAGGATACAGATGCGACCTGCTTTTCTAAGTCCACTCTAGTAATTTGGAGTCTGTGATGAAACCTCAGGGACAGAAAGGACTGAAGTATTAAACAGCAGTGATCAAAATTCAGTAGGAAGTGAAGATACTAGTTGCTGGTTCCACTTCACATACTCCCAGAGTGTACGCTAAACTGAGATGAAATTAGTCACTCTGAAAGATCTGGGAATAAAATTGAAAGGGCACTGAAGAATGTAGGCAAGAGGCTATAGTGACTTTAGTAGTGCATGTGGCTGCTAATGGAAGCCACATGTATTTTTTCTTTTCTTTCTTTCTTTCTTTCTTTCTTTCTTTCTTTCTTTCTTTCTTTCTTTCTTTGACAGGGCTTTGGTATGTATCCCAGGCTGGCCTTGAATTCATAGTGATCCTGCCTTAAACTCCCAGATGCTGGGACTACAGGTGTGCACCACCATGCTCTCTTCCTCTTTTTCTTTCCTTTTCCTTTCTTTTCTTTTCTTTTTTCTCTTCTTTTTCTTTTTTCTTTATTTTTTCCTTTCCTTTCCTTTCTTTTCCTTTCCTTTCCTGTCCCTTCCTTTCCTCCCCTCCCCTCCCCCCTTCCCCCCTTCTCTCTTTCTTTCTAGCATTATGGGGGATGGAATCCACAGGTGCTCTACCATCTCTAGACCTTTTTGAGTTTCTAAAAAATTTGAAACCTCTTTCTAGCTAATTTACCTAGGCTGGGATTGAATTTGTGATCCTCCTGCCTCAGCCCCACACCCAGAATGCTGAGATTCCAGATGTGTGAAATGTCCTCAGAAACTACATACATTTTCACAATACATTATGCATGATAAATACATCTTCAATATCATTTTGCTTATTACTACTATGAAATTAGAGCAGTTATTAGACCTTCTTCTGTCCTTAAATAATATTTCATTTGCTGCAAAACAAACACACATTACTGTATTTTGAACTTGATTTGCTTTACTTTCCAGCCTCTACAATGATGAGCAATAAATTTCTATTGTGAGCCAGACATGCTGGCATACATTTGTATACCATCTACTCAGAAGGCTGAGGCAGGGTGATTGCAAATTTGAGGCAACTTATTGAGACTCTGTTTCAAAATAACCTCAAAATTTAGAAATTTAAAAAAAAATTAGAAAGCTCTGGAAATGTAACTCAGTGATAGTGTGCTTATCTAGCATTCATAAAGCTCAGAGTTCAATTCCCAGAACTGAAAAAATTCTAGTGTTTATAAATTATCCACTCCAAGTTATTTTGTTATCTAAGCCCCAGTGGATTAAGACAAAATCTATGAAATTCACCAAGATGACAAAATAAGTGAATAACAAAAATCAATTGACCTAGTGAAAAGAGTGTTTTATCTCTACTTTTTAAAAAAGTTCATGGACAATTAATTTCCTTTCTCTTAGCTCTGATCAGATTTTTTTGAGGTAAGAAATGATTGGGCTGAAAAAGTAGGGTAGAAAAGTCAGGTGGGAAACCAGAGTTCAGTAGATAACTGTGGCTACTTGCTCGCTTGCCAATGACCCAGCAGCTCAAAAGTGCTCTCTTTTGCTAGATCAAGTATATCAGGTTAGAAGGAAAAATTAAGGGCCAATGTGGAGGCACTTGAGAAGACTGTGTATTAACCTAGAAAAAGAATAGCACATTTGCATATGGCATTATCTTCCTAGAGAAAGACAAGGACAGTGTGGAAAGATCAGGGATGTTAAGGGACCAGATGTCCTTTTTTTTGGCAGTGCTAAGGATCAGACCCTGGGCTTGTACAAGCTGGGCAATTGTTCCACCAACTGAGCTATACTCACCACCCAGGGCAGATGGGCTTGAATCTCTATAGCTTCCTTGTCTAGCTGTATAAGGGCAGGGAAGTTTTTCTGAGGTTCAGTTTTTCATCTGTACAGTGGAGCTAAGTATCTAAATCTTATAGTTAAAATTATGCTCAGTGCAGAATCAGCATGCCACAAAAATTTCCACTGGTACTGTATAATAATTATACAAGTGCTTTGATCAGTGCAGGGTCAGGACAGAATCGCTAATGGTTAATACATGGAAGTGAAGACAGACAAGTTCAGTCTCACAGTTAGCAACTTCCCCAAACTTTGTTGGCTCCCCTGTCAGTTGCTAAAATGAAGTTTTAAAATTTTATTTGTTCTATTTTATGATCCTCTGAGATCATACAACTGTTCTGTAATTGTTTCTATATTTGTCCATTTTAGAATAACACACTGAGTTACAGGTGACCCGTGGAAGGTGTTCGCTAACATCCTGCAGCTCATAGGTAATGTGAACCTTTTAACTCCTTCCCTGCTTTCATGATTTTCACATTTAGAGAAAAACAAACAGCTTTTGTGCTTTTGAATGTTATAAACCCCATAATTTTTGCAACACAGATAAACACATTCTCTAGCAATAGTCCTAGAAGGGGTCATGGTGACATTTGTGGTTGTTTATTTTTCATGAGGAATCAGCTCAAAAAGTTTTGGGGCCTCTGATCTGTGCACAGTTACCGACAGGCTGAAGCAAGCCTTCTTTGCATCCATTTAAAATCTAGACAGTGAGGACACTCATTTCTGACATGGATGCACTTAGAAGGTGTTGGATGGTGGTCAAAGGTGTCAAAGAGGGGATTTTTTGCTTCCATTTCCAAAAAGTTAAAATGTTCATCTCTGCTTTGCTTACTTAAGTTGGACTATATCCTGCAGAAATGTGATGCTCACCTTCTTGAGACACAAAAATCCAAAATCTTCTTCCATTTTTCCTAAAAGTTTCCCAGCTAGCATAGGACTTTATTTTAGAACACAGGACCTTGCACATGAATGACTCAAGCTTTATCACTGTGCCCAGACTGTGACATTTTTACATCTAAGTGTCATAGGACTTGTTTAGTTGTGTGGTGGCCAGGATCCATAAATTTAGCTGTTCAAGTTGAGTATCAGTAGGGAACTCAACTTTATCTAATTTCCAAAAGAAAGTACCCAGTACACAGGAGAAAGGAGCCTCATGAAAGAGACAGAAAACTTATGTGTCAGTTTCTTTTCCAAAAAAAGATTCATAGCATATTAATAAATGACACAAATCTTTATGCATATAAATATTTATCATATTTATGTCTCAGAGTTAGGCCATGCACAATAGAATCTTGCTTCATAGTATAGATGTTGGCTTCTCTTTCTTTCTTTCTTTCGCAGGCCCTACAGATGCAATCCAGGGCCTCATACATGTCAGGCAAGTGCTCTACTACTGAGCTATATCCACATAGTACAGATTTTTAAGTAGCAGATACATCTTTGCACAGCATCAAGAAAAATATTTCTGAGCCCTTTGACACTTTAATTAGGAAGTTTAAATGTGAGTCAGTTAACAAAGTAATATCATGAAAGAGAGGATGAAATTAGTTATGCTCTGTTCCTATAAGACATAGGTTCCCCAGAGTCAATGGCAAAGAAGACATTAGCAAAAAAAAATCCCTCTAGTACCACGTGTGCTGGTCAGCTTGAGTTTATTTGTAGGCTGTTTTTTTTTTTTTTTTTTTTTTTTTTTTTTTTTTTTTTTTTTTTTTGTACTGGCGATCAAACTCACAACCTTGCATTTGCCAGGCAGGTGCTTAAGCCACTGAACTAAATCCCCAGCCCTGTAGGCTGGCTTTGAATTTGCAAATCTTCTCCCTCAGGCTTCCAAGTACTTGGACTACAAATGTGTGCCACCAAGCCTGGTTGTGGATAGATATCTTAAACAATTCTAGACTAGAAAATCGTCACAGTATTTGGTGGGCAAAGAAAATTTTGTGTATTTTGTGTGTGTGTGTGTGTGTGTGTGTGCGTGCACACATGTGTTTGAGACAACATACATCTACTTTTTAGATTGAGAAACTTGTAATTTTTTCAATAATGAGTTTTAGAAAATTTTTATTTTATCTACAGTTGTGCAATATGGGAGTCATGGCAAATGACAATCTGATTGTGATCTAAGAATACAGTATTGCTCAAAAATGTGCAGAATAGCCAGGCATGGTGGCACATGCCTGTAATCCCAGCACTGGGGAGGCTGAGGCAGGAAGATTTCTGAGCATTTGATACCAGCCCGGGCTATAGAGTGAGTTTAAAGCCAGCCTGGACTACATAATGAGATTCTGTCTCAAAACCCAAAACCAAACCAAACCAATAAATGTGCAGAGCAAAATTAGATAAGTCCATGATTGTGTAAACAAATAGCAAAGATCCAATGTTATTTTAACAGTGCAAAGGCCTTAGAGTAATTTCTTACTCTTACAGAATGCCCTTTAGTTTTCTGTTTTAATTTGGACTGTATCTCTGAAATTAAAAACATTATTATCTGAACTATAAAAATGAGAAAAATAAGGCTGAGAAATCTTAAATAACTCTCAAAAGTTCACACAGGTAGAAAGCAACAAAGCTGGGATTAGAACCCAGGGCTTCAAATTCTTAGGCTAGGCCTGATTCATCACATCCCACCTCACCCACTGGCTCTGCATTCAGTTTAGACAACACAGAGGACAGTGAACTAGCCATCAAGGTGAAAATAAAACAATGGAATATGACTAGGACCATGAAGATTATTAGACCAAAAGAAGTGTAGAAAGAAAACTCTTCAGCTGTGAGCAGGGAATCTTAAGAGAGTCTTTTCTATTTTGAGATATGATACACTCAAAGGCAACTGAACAGAATTGCAATAATAAAACAAAAGTGCACACACTTACTTAGGGTGGTCACATTGGATAAGGTACCGAAAGGGATTGAGGAAACTTCCTTATGGCTCTCAAGCCCGGCAGGTTGTTCGGCTCATGATCACAGGAATTCCTGGGCAGGGAGAAGTGCTCATTAAGTCTTCAGCATCTCTCAGAGACTAGACCATCTGGGAAGCAGGGCCTTGGTGCATTGGGTTTCCCTTCTCGCTTCAACTCTGATTATAGTTCAGAGGCTCAGTTCCAGAGTCTGGGAGGAGGGCAGAACTCTAGGGCTAGAAAGATGCTCAGGTGGAGGCAAAGCAGAACCTCCAGGCAGTGTTTGACATGCACAGGGTGAAAACTGGCACCTTTTCTGGTATTCTCTCCCCTGCTTCACTAGGGAAGAAAATTTACTTTGATGTGCTGGCAGCTCCGGGTTTTCCTTGAGTGCCAAGACAGAACTCATCTCCAAGGGAGGGAAGCAGCCTGCAGCCTGTAAAATACTGGGACTGGGGGCTGGGCTGGGCTGGGGATTTAGCTCAGCCGCATAAGCGACTGCCTGGCAAGTACAAGGTTGTGAGTTCAATCCCCAGTACCAAAAATAAAAAAAAGATACTGGGACTGCTGGGGCCAGGTGGGACATTCTTCCCGCTTGTAAATCTTAACCTGAAAAGTGGGACCATGCATGCCTGCTGCTTCTGTGAGGCATTTGCAGCTTTAATCAGTTTCTCAAAGGAATCTGACTCTAAAGATTTATCTAAAAACATTCATGAAGGCTTGCATAGCTAATCATTAATGAGGAAGAGATAAGCAAGAAAAATAAGCAGGAAAACCACAAAAGGGCAAGGATTGAACCCAGAGCATTTGTATATCTCCAGCCCATATGTGTATATATAATATATATATATATATATATATATATAATATATATATCATTTTATTTTTGTTGTTTGTTTTTTAAATTTTGAGACGGAGTCTCACTAAGTCCCTAAGTTGCCCAGGCTGAGCTCAAACTTGTGATTCTCCTGCCTCAGTGCCCCAAAGTGCTGAACTTCCAAGTGTGTGACAACACATCTGGCTCCAATCTCTTTTTGAAAAGATAAAGTGGCACAGACATATTTGCGTTTTTTCCTCTCCCTAGGGCTAACCGCCTAACCCTGCTGTGAAGATCACGCTCATGCATATTTCTCAGAGTTTCTTCTGTCTCCACCAAACACAGCAGCCTGCCAACTTTTTCTATAAAGTTCCAGGTAGTAAATGAAAGGATTTTGCCCTAAAATAAGTTACAAGACATTACGGCAGTGGAGGTGGGATCAAGGATGTTTACCCTGAGGTCAGTTCCACCTGCCCCTATGACAACTTCCTTTTTCCTTTCCCAGTGGTGCAAAAAAGTTCCCAATCATCCCCTTGTGCATCATCAAACGCTGGCCCTAAGCGCCCCCCCGCCATCAGAGGTTATATATATATATATATCCCATGCCCCACATTCCAGTCAGAGAAAAACCAGGCTGGTTAGTCATTGGCTTCTCTCCACGTCCTCAGAATAAAGGCTACTTTTTACTTATATTTTCTCTCTTATTTCGCTGAAAACCTAACAGTAAATATTTTGGGCTTTGCAAGTATCTACTGAGTGTATTTAAATTTTTAAATATGTTTTACAAACCATCAAAAAATGTAAAAAGAAAAACCATTTTGCACTCTTCCGCATACAAAGATGGGCTAGAAGCTGGATCTGACCATTTGGAGACAGTTTTCCCACCCCCAGAAAATTTCCTCACTTTGAGAGGTGATTTTCTTTTCTTTCTTTCTCTTTTTAACAAACTGCATATACATGGAATTGTGCTGTTGGTATTACATTATTTCACAACTTCTCTTTTGCATTCAGTATTATGAGATGTATGTAAGTTGATGTTTGTTTATTTCTTGCTTGCTTTCTTTGTGTTACAGTGCTGGCAATTGAACCCAGGGCCTTCACACTAAGAAGTCATCCTCAGAGACATGGTTTTGCTATGTTATCCAGGCTGGCCTTCAACTTGCAATGTTTTTACTCAGTTTCAGTAGTGCTTGATTTACAGGTGTGAGCCATCAGGCCCAGCCTGTTAATTTGGTTTTTATATTTTAATGAGCTGTATTATAGTCTATTATATGAATAAACCATGGTTTCCTTTCTCATATCTCTACCCAGATTGTTTCCATTTTGATTCATTGCTTTCCAATTATTTTATTTTATATTTTTTGCTGTGCACAATTTAACAGTTTAGCAAGACTCTGTCTCAAAAAAAATAGCCTGAGAATGTAAATTCAGAGGCTCTGAGTTCAATCCTCAGTATGGTGGTGAGAGGAAGGAAGAAATAAACTGAGAAAGAAAACTGCAAGTCTCCCAGAACTTTCATACCAGATAGAGGTCAGCAAAGGAACTGAACTGCCCCAGATATGTTAAGCATAAGAGTTCGGGGTTCTAATTTTTTTGTTTGGTTTTTGATTGTTTTGTTTTGGTGTTTTGAGACACAGTCATACTATGTAGTCCAGGCTGGCACTGAACTCACTATGTAGCCTAGGCTGGCCTTGAACATACAGAGATCTTCCTGCCTTAGCTAATGCCAAGTACTGGGATTACTGGCGTGTGCCACCGCGCCCAATTTAAGCGGAAGAATTTTGTACAGGGAATTAGATATCTGGAAAAACTTTAGTAAGGCTGCTGGCTCATGTTCAAGTTGGGGCTTCTCAGGATCACTCCAATAAAAGTGCAGAAGCGACTCAACCAGAAAGCCACACTACCTTTGGCCTAGTTATAGAGGTAGAGAGAAAGGAGGCTGCTACCGGAAGTGTGGAGTTCCCAGTCACTGTAGTAGGTGCAATACGTATAGGGAATTGGATGTCTTGACTGCTAGGCTGTTACTGTGCTTCTGTGGTACCTTAATACTAAAGGGCTTGGACTTGGTGACCATGCAGCCATCAGTCTTGCTGCCACTAGAGCAGCTGCCTGCAGTCACCAGTGAAGCTAGACCCTGGCAACTGGAATGCCACTTGCAGAAGCTCACATCCCCGGGACTGTGCTTAGAGTGGCAGAAGTGTGCTTTGCTATCTCTTCTGTCTTCCATATCTCATGCGAGTGCATCACATTGGCAGGACCTGATATGCATGCCGATTGCTGGTGTCTGGAAAAAGTAGTGATTTCTGTGTTTTCTTAGCATTTTAATAGTGTGCCGGGACAGGGGCGGGGTTGCTTCTCAGCTTTTGCAATGCCGAAAGGCTTTTGCAAGAATGTCATTTAGCTTTGCTGGCTACTACCGTAGCCTTGGATTGTTAGCAGTTTGTTTCATGGTTTTCAGTCTTTACACAAAAATATGTTGTGCTCCGCTAGTACAGGTACGAGAATTCCACCTTGATAGTAAAACTAGGGCAAACACAATGCAGCCACTTACTGAGTACTCTCCTTTCTCCCTCTTCCTCCCTCCCTTTTCCTCTCCCTCCCTCTCTCTCCCTCTCTCTCTCTCTCTCTCTCTCTCTCTCTCTTTCTTTTCTTTCTTCTTTCTTTCTGGCACTGTGGATTAACTTCAAGGGTGCATTACCACTAAACCACATCTCCAGAATTTTTAAAATTTCACTTTATTTTATATATTTTTGAGTTTTTGAGACAGGGTGCCTCTGTGTAGTTCAAGTTGGTCTTGAACTCACTATGTAGCCCACACTGACCTCGAAATTATGGTGTTCCTCCTGCCTCACACTGTTGAGTGTTGGACCACCATATCTGAGCATTCTGACATTTTTTAGAATTTTGAGCCATGTTCTTGCTAAGTGCCCAGACTAGACTAGAACTTGTGACACTCCTGTGTTGGCCTTTGAAAGTGCTAGAGTTACAGGTGTACACCACCATACCTGGCTGAAGACTGTGTAATGTCGTATATCTTTCCATTAATGTGGTTTTATTAAAGTTTTCTCAACTTCCTACATAGAGGAATAAAAAAAACAAAGTTTCTGAGACTGGTCCTAGATCTCACACTTTATAGATAGGTCAGTTATGGTAAAAAGTCAGGCTAATAAAGAATTAAGAGGGTTAATGAGAAAGATTCCATTGACTGACATTGTATGTAGTGGTGGAATTTGAACCCAGAGCCTTCACACTGAGCTAAACCCCTAGACCTTATTTATTTTTTATTTTGAGATGTAGTCTCACTAAGTCAATAAATTTCCCAGGTTGCCCTTGAACTTGTGATCCCCCATCTCAGTCTCTTGAGGAGCCAGGATTATACTTGTGCACCAACATACTTAGCTTAACTGTGTTTTTAAAAGTGAATGTCACATAATTTATCACTATTTTAAAGTGAAAAATTCAGTGATTTTTTAGGATATCCATAATGTTATGCAACTACAATCTCAGTTTAGTTCCCGACCTTTTCATTACCCCCCAAAAAATCCCATGCCCATTACATAATTTCTTCTATTCACCATTCTGCCCGCCTCTAGCAACTACTAGTTTTCTGTTTTTATGAAGTTATTTATTCTCTATAGATTTATAGCTTCTGCATTTCTCACAACCTCCCAGGTGATGTTGGTTGATGCTTCTGGTTCTCAGTCCATACCTTGTGTTAAAAAAAACCCTTCCTCTCTTCCTTCCTTCCTCCCTCCCTCCCTCTCTCTCTTTCTTCTTTCTTTCTTTCTTTCTTTCTTTCTTTCTTTCTTTCTTTCTTTCTTTCTTTCTTTCTTCTTCTTTTCTTTTCTTTCTTTCTTTCTTTCTTTCTTTCTTTCTTTCTTTTGCCTTACATACATCCAGGTCTTACTCATACTAAGTACTAGCTCTACTGCTGAGCTACACTTTCAGTTCTGAGTACAATCATTAAACATTTCAACTGATTACAATACAGGTTTCAGTGCAAAACTAAAATTAAGACTGAGAATCTACTAACATTGCTATAATACAAAACCATATTAAAATAAGCATTGTTGGAGATGTGGAGGAACTGGAACTCTCATACTTTGCTGATAGGAGAGTAAAATACTGTGGTCATTTGGAGAAGAATTTTAACCGTTCTTTGAAAAGTTAAATAACTATAAGTATATCATGTAATCTAAAAATTTTACTCATGCATATATCAGAGAAAAACGAAATAACACATGCATACAAATACCTTATAGGAGTGTTTATGACAGCATTTTTCATAATAACCAAAAAGTAGAAACAGTTCACATGTCTAATGATGTTGCTATGAACAAAATCTAGTACGTCTGCTCAAAGCAATTATTGAGTAGTATGCAGCCACGAGGTCTGGGAACGGAGTGCATTGCCAGAGCTCTTGCCTACAGTGTACCAGCCCTAGATTCCATTCCTAGGACTTGCTAAAAGACTTTAAAAATACTAATTACTATCTAATGCTACAGTAAGGAGAATCTTTGAAAATGGCATATTAAAGAAGTCAATCACTAAGGCTCCATATGGTATGATTATATTTATATAAATTGTCCAGAATAGACAGACCTAAAGAGCCAGAAAATAAATTAGTGACTGTCTTTTGCTGGGGAACTTGGGAGGAAATGAAAAGCGACTGCTCATTAGTATGATGCTTCACTTTAGAGTAACATTGATTGCATTATATCTGCATAATTTTGTGATAATACAAAAAACTGCTTTGAACTTTAGACTACATATGTGAGGTATGTCATATGTGAACTTTGTCTCAATAAAGTTATTGCAAAACATGAGAAATGAAGGTTAAGGATAAATTTGGGGGGCTCATTTGTGGCCAGCATTTTAAACATTCGTGAAAACAGATCAGTGGCACAGTTTGGGTAGTTGCATGACCTCACAGATCATTGGGTAAACCAGAGAGATGAGGCAAGCGTGAGTTTGCTGACATCCTAGAATGTCTGTGCACAAGAGGCTTTGGGAAGAGATCTGGTTAGAAGTGATAAAATATATGTTTTGAGGTTTAGGATGTAAACACGTTTATAAATTACTAGAGAATTAATGTCAAAGTAAATGATAAAGCAAGGTTACTAGAAAAGTAAAATCACGTATGTATTTGCTGGGAGAAAGTGAAAACTGAAATTAGCACCTGTTGTTCTGATGTGATAGCACTCCTTTCCACTCTGAAAACTTGTACAATAAAGTGCATGGTCACTCATTAAAATAAATTAAAATGGGAAAACCTAAATAAATAAGATGACTGAAATACCATAGTAGGGTTCCCTGGTAGTGAAAAAAGCAGCTATACACAAAATTCTTGGGTACTTCTAAACAAGAGGAATAAATAATCCAAAAAAACCAGAAGAACAATTCCACTAACAATACTATCAAATCAAATCAAATGTTTAGAAATAAAGTTAACTGAAGGGAAAGAAAACTTGCACACGTAAAACTAGAAAATATTGCTGAAAACACCACAATAAATAAATCCTGTGTTTGTGGATTGGAACATTTAGTATGAACACCATTGAAATGATACTACTACCCCAAGCGCTCAACAGGTTGAATTCATACTCTATCAAAATTCCAAAGACATTTTTTGGGCAGAAATAGAATGAGCCATACTAAAATCTATAGGACATTTCAAAGCACCTTGAACAGACAAGGGGATCTTGAAAAAAGAGAAAGAAAAATTATAGAACTCACACATTTTGATTTCAAAACTTACTACAAGGTTATAGTAATTAAAACAATGTAGATTGGTATAAAGACAGACATGTAGACCTAAGGAATATAATAAATAGCTGAGAAAGAAACCCTCACCTATGTGGTCAACTGAATTTCTACAACAATACTAAGACTATTCAGTGTAGACAGAAGTCTTTTAACGTATTAGTGCTAGAAAACTAGATATTCATGAAGGAAAGAATAAAGCTAGATACTGACCTTATATGCAAAAATGAACCCAAAATAGATCAAATATCCCGACATAAGAGGTAAAAATATAAAACTGTTAGAACAAATTGTAGGGTAAATGCTAGTGACTTTGAATTTGGCAATTATTTCTTGACTACAACTCCAGAACTATAGGAAACAAAAGAAAAGAATAGATAAATTTAATCACATCCAAATTAAAGACTTTTGTGCCATGAAGGACACTAGCAACAGAATGAGAAACAGAATGAGAGAAATACATTTCAAGAAATATCCAGAATGTATAAGGATCTCTTCAACTCAACAAAATTACCAACAAAAACAAATAAACAGCCCAGCCCCTCAAAAAAACCCCAAGACACCTCACTGAAAAATGGGCAAGGGAACTGGATATGGTGGCCCATAATAAAAAATAGAAAGTAACTCATTGAAAAAACCCTGTGCTCAATCCCCAGTACCACACACACACACACACACACACACAGCAAGGACAACAACAGCAACAACAACAAAGGGTTAAAATGGTGGTTGCTGAAAAAAGTAAACGGATTTACCATATGATGTAGTAATTCTACTAACACATATATACTTCCTCTCCTACTCCCAAAATTGAAAATATATACACAGATACTTGAACATTGGTGTTAAGGCACATTATTCATAGTGCCAAAAGGCGTGAGTGCTGGAGATTTAGTTCAGTGATGTAAATGCCTGCTTGGCAAGCACAAGATTGTGAGTTTGATTCCCAGAACCAAAAAAAAGGGGCATGATTAACCAAAAGTGTCTACCAACAGTTGAATGGATAAACAAATTGTAGTGTATCCATGCCATGATATGTGATAGTCATAAAAAGGAAGCAAATTTGATATGCGTCACAATGTGGATGATCCTTGAAAATGTCAACATAAATGAAAATAAATCAGACACCTAAGGACAAATACTCTCTGACTGCACTGATATGGAATCCCTAGAGTAGTCAAATTCATAGAGCAAATGCCTTAAACCAGGGGCAAGCAGAGAGTTATTATTTAATGGCTGCCAATTTTTTTTTTTAGGATGAAGAAAAAAACATCTGGTGATGGGTGATGGTGACAATTGCACAACATTGTGAATGTACTTAGCACTCCTCAACTGTATGGCAAAAGTATTATGACCAAACATGGGGAAATGGTAAACTCCGTGTCATGTATCTTCCATTGCAACACAAAAGGCAGTTGTGCAATAGCATCATCCATGTATGCTTATTTATGCATGGTGAAATAATAATGGAGAACTCTGGGTTTTAGGATGGAAGAGGGAAGAAAAGACTTTTTTTTTGCTTAAACACCCTTATATCTTGTTTTACTATTTATTTTTTGGCTTTATTAATGTAGGCTTCAGTTTTCTGGGTGTCCAGGGAAAGGAGTGATTTCTTTCCCTAAGAGGACTGTGGAGCAGGGATGCAGGTGGTCAGGTGAAAGTTCTGTCTCATAGTCTGGGTGCATAAACCTTTATAATCATGCCTTATTTATTGTGCATTCTTTCCTGATAGTCCAGGGACTTTCTGCCTATACATGTCATTTTGCACCTAATTATGATCTGGTCGGTGATACTTTTGGATGTGGCAGGTTTGTGGTTAACTTCTGCCTGACAAATGATAAACAAAGAGCTGGGCCTCACTCACATGAGGCAGGAGAATCATGAGGTTGATGCCAGCCTGGGCAGTTTAGCAAGACCTTATCTCAAAGTAAAATACGAAAAAGGCTTGGAGATATAAGGGTAATCAATTCTCAGTAGAAAAACAATAAACTTAAACATATTCAAATTTAAAGAGTTCATTGGAACATCACCAGGTTGGAAGAGGTTCCGTGCCTGCCCCCCGCCCAAAAAGGATGCCAGGGAAAACTTTATAAGGTGCTGGTAGAAGAAAGACAAAGAATATGTTTGACAGCTTGAAAATACAAATTCTGTACTTAGAGGTTAGTTTGTCGTTTCTGATTGGTAGTCTTTAGAGGTTAGCTGCTGGCTTTGGCCTAGTTAATCTCAGTTTTTGTTTATTGCTTACAATGACTTTTGCTTCAGTTTGCCTACTAGGAATCCAAGATGCTGAAGTTGCCTCAGCCTGATGGCTTCCCAGTAGTTTTTCATAAACAGATCATTGTTCCTTGTCTCTTGAACCACATCGTAAAGTCCTGGGGCTGGGCCTTGCTTATTTTGTGTAGCATGCCATTGTAGATCAAATACACAGCAGAAATCAACAAATTACATTAGCTGACTCCAAAAATTAAGCTAAGCCCATTAGAGAATGTCTTTTCCTCTTCTCCTTATACTCAGTATGTAGATAATTAAGAAATTACTATGAAAGATAAAAACCCTGCCTTTCTCCACTTAATGAGAAATTTCCTAAACTTGATCACAATCACTTGCATTGCTTTATTTCTTAAGAGCTCATTTCTTTTGATTCCTGTGCAAGTCAAACACAAAGTACTTAAAGTTTCATTTATTTGGCACTGAGGATTGAGCCCAGGACCTTTGCACTGAGCTATGTCCTCAGGTCCTTTTTTAATTTTTCCATAGTGCAAAACAGGACAAATGGCGTTTAAACAAAACATTTGTGTTTGCGGAAATGAGGGAGAGTAGATGCTGACAGGTCTGAATCATTTCCAACCACAAAGGCAAAAGAGGTGACAGTTTGGGTTGTGCAGCTGTCTTTACTTTAGAAAAGCCGTTTTACAATAATTTTAAAATTACAGGTGCCCACGGGTTTTTTTTCCCCTAGCATGAAGCACAGGGATAAGTTTGCTCCACCAGATTTGTTATAAATTATGTTGCAAAACAATCAACAGTATCTCCAGTGAGAATTTTGCAGAAGTTATCAAAACTGCATGTATAACTTGTCGTTCAATGACAAGATTGTAGGAAAAATCGCACATTGTAGAATATATGTGCAATGTATAGAAATTTATCAAGACAGCACAAATGATATACTCCAGATTTTGCTTTCTTAAGATTCAACATTTTAATGCCTAGGTATTAATAATTATTCTTAGCCGCTTAACTGTAAGTGAAGAGAATGGTCAGTCTAGAACATAGCACTTACAGCTTATTGCTATAAGTACTTATGGCTTTTGTGATTGATTAATGCCAAAGTAGCACACATCATTTTACTGGGTTATGGGATGTTGGAGTCTCTCTTCTTTTAGAGGTGGTCTCTAGTTTCTGTCTGTATTGAATAAACAATTGGTCAAGACATGAACAAATGGTAGCAAAGTTTTACATGTACTAAAGGTAGGAAAAGAAACATACTCTGTAGAGTGAGTTTGGACCAAATAAAAGTGGGAAAAGAAGCACACTGTGCCACATGGGAGCAGACCACTGTGAAAGGACACAGTAATGGAGAACCCAATGTAGACTGTGTGTTTGTATCAACCACTCCTCCAGCTGATGTCAGGTCTAGGCAGTCCTATCCAAAACTTGGTTGAGGTCTGGCCAGAAGGATTGGAGATAGTGCTTTCTGATTGGCTACCGAGGTAGCTGTTCTTTGCATGGGTCCTGGAATTTAGTAATTAACAGATCACACCTGCATCCCCAGCCAGTTTGTCACACCCTAATCTCCAGTCTCCATGATATACGGTGATGGTGACAGACTCATTATTCTATTGTGGAAGTTTTGCAGAAGGCTAGAGTTTACACTTACTGAGAAGACCAGCATATTACCACAATGGGGTGGACAAGAACAGTATTTAGAAGTGCAGACAGGAGTCTATAAGAAAACGCTTTGGATATTCTCAAATATTCCATACACAGTGTTTTTTCTCCAGTGCTAGAGTTTGAACTCAGGGCTTACTATCCCTCCCCCACCCCAGCAAGTACTCCTGCACTGAGCCACACACTCAAGCTGTTTTATTTTGAGATCAGACCTTGGTATGCTGCCCAGGCTGGCCTCAAACTTTAAATCCTCCTGCCTCAATTTCCCCAGTAGCTGGAATTATAGGTGTGGGGCACCACAATCGGCTACTTTTGTGACCCTAATATCTTGGGTCCTATAGATAGAAAATCTTAGAAAGCTTACCAAGAGTATTATTGGAAGCTTATTAGGACTCCTGGCTTATTCAGGAGCCCTTTTCAGTATGATAAGTATGTGATATACAGGTGGCAAAACCCTCTTTTCCACTAACATACACCCACCCTATGGTAGGATACAAAGTGTGAGGCCAGAGAGCGTCTGCTGCATTGGAGGAAAGAAAGGGCAGGGTGACCATCACTGGGGAGCAAAACATTTATAGTTTTATATAGTTTGGCTCCTCAGCCATGGGCTGTCCTCAGTCTAAATGTTGTCTCCTTGCAGTAGAGACTTGTTAAGTTGTTGACTAGGTGTCAATTCCTGTTAGGTTCATTGTTAGTGTATTGAATACTCAGACATCATTGATAGTCAAACTCTTGGTAAATCTGGTTCCTCATCAAAAAACATTCTAATGACCACGCACCAGCAAAGTCTCCTTTGAAGAGCATGAAACATACAGTGGTAACGAGGAAAAATTGAGATTCCTTAAGTATCCAAACTACTGCACTCATTGTAGTCACCACGGGGGTCAAGCTTGTAAAGTGGCACATAGGATGTGCTTGCAGTCTAAGGATCTAAATTCATATAATTTGAGACTTTTTATTTGCTTATATGCTGCAAAAAGAAAATGAAGGCAGATTGAACAGTTGTAGGCATCTCATATTTTTAGCATGAAAGTTGCCAAAATCAAATTCTACAAATTTGACAAGGAACTTAATTTTAAACTACAGTCTCAGAGACCTGTAGGAACCAGGCTGGGGATGCAAATGAAAAAAAAAACTGGCTCAGGAGAAGCTGTGACACATTGGAGAGTGTGTGACTCATCTTCAGAGGCCATTTCTCAACCCCAGCCCAGTGACCTTTGGAAATATGAGTCTGTATAGGTTCGCTGTTCATTCTTCATATTGGATTTGATTTCATGATTGCCAGTGTCTAGTTTGGTAGAAAGTGCAGTAGACCAGAGATCACATGACCTGTGTTCAAACCCATTGTCCTCTATGACTATGAAATCTTTGACAGGATGGTTTCTGTGGGGTTCTCCGCCCACCCGCCCACATTTGTGAAATGGAGATGAGATTGTTTCCCATGATCGTGTGACAAAATTGTGTGCATGAAAAGAATGATCGCATGTGAAATGTGTTTGAGATAAGACAGTCTAGCTTCATGAATGTAAGGAAAAGACCAGATAGAATTTTTGAAATTTTATAGCCAAAGGTTTTTATATTTGGGTAAAATGTTAGAGGTTGTGAGCCAGGGTAGCATCCTTAAATAAGGCTTTCTTGTGCTTTGAAGAGAAGAGATAGTCATTTTAAATTCAGTAGCCTTAAGAGAGAAGAACACCTCTCACCCTACCATAAGCAACTAGCTGATTTGGAGAATAAGCCGAGTAGGAGACAAGAACACCCCCACTTTCCAAGTAACCATCTAATTCGGAAGACAAGCATGGTTGGTAGAAACTGAGGTACAAACACAACATAATGCTTGTATTGCTTCATTGACTTTGCAGGTCTAAGACCAGTAGTGTGATCATCTATTAAGAGGATAACTGCCACCCAGCTCCAACTGATAACAATATGCAATATAGCAAATATGAGCGATTTCCTTCTGTATTGTTTTTGAAATCCAATATTATTTTCACTGTTTGTTCTATTTTATTGTTTTGTTTTATTCAATGTTCTGTTTTGACTGGTTCTATTATGTCTGATGGTATGGGCAGCAATTTTGAAGATAACAAGAGGCATTATGGTAGCAATTGTTGATTTCCTATTATCCTGTTTTGAAGTCCTGTATCATGTTCACTGTTTTGCTTTGAGAGGTTTCATTCTGCTTTATTTTGTTTGTTTTTATTCTCTTTAAAATACAATTTCATTCTTTTGTTTTGATTGGTTTTATTCTTTTTTGTTTGATTTTATTATGTCTGATGGTATGGACAGCTATTTTGAAGAAGAGGAGAGACATTGTGGTACCCATTATTGATTTCATAATATCTTGTTTTGAAATCACGTAGCACTTTCATTATTATGTTCTGATTATCTTTGTTCTGTTTCATTTGGTTTTATTCTCTTTTTAAAAAAATGAAAAAAAATAAATAGAGTAGCCATGAAATTCATTCTCCCCCAAGCCCTCCTTGGTACAGGAAATGGAACCCTGGGCTTTCACATTGAGGTACATCACTAGCCTTCCCGCCCATTTGGTACTGGGGATCAACCTCATGACTTCACACTTGCTTCTGAGCTATATATCCAAACCTAGCTTTCTTTTTATCTTTTTTTTTTTGGTACTGGGGATTGAACTCACAACCTCACACTTCCCTGGCAGGCGCTTATGCCACTGAGCTAAATCCCTGGCCCTTTTATCTTTTATTTCGAGACAGATTCTTGATAAGTTGCTAAATTGCTCAAGCTAAGGTTTAACTTGTGATTCTCCTGCCTAATCCTCCCAAAGTGCTGAGATTACAGGCATATACCACCATGCTCTGCCATATACATTGATTTTTTTTGTTGTTTTAAAGAGAATGAAACCAAACAAAATGGAATAAAATCAATCAAAACAAAACAATGAAAGTGATATAGGACTTCAAAACAAGATAATAGAAAATCAACAATGGCTACCATAATAGATCTTGTTATCTTCAAAATAGCTGCCCATATCATGAGACATAATAGAATCAAACAAAACAAAACAGAATAAAACCAAACAAAACAAAACATTGAAAATGATACAGGACTTAAAAACAAGAAAATATACCTTGATTTTTGTTTGCTTTTTGTTGTTATTTTTGTTTTTGAGGTAGGGTCTTACCGTAGTTCAGGTTGCCTTTTTTTTTTTTTTACTTTATAAATTAAGTTTATTGGTGAAATTTAGATATGCATAATGATCACACTCATCATGGGAAATTTGTACTTGTACATGATCTATCTCAGTTCCTCTTTTTTCCCATTCTCCTCCCCTCTCTTCAACCCCTCTTCCTAACCTTATTCACGAAGATTTGTTTCCATTTTATCCTTTCTTTTCTCATTTTTCCTTTTCCCTTCTATCCCCTACATTCTCCTTTCCCTTTGAACAGTTACTTCCTATTTTGTAATATCTAATATACATTTTGGTTCTCATTTACACTTTGTTTCTCACACCAGAGAGACAATGCGATATTTACATGTATGTGTCCAATTTATTTCACTTAAGTGTATGACGTCAAGATCCATCCATTCAGCTATAAATATCTCAAATTTATCCTTTTTATCAATGATACTCTGTGGTATATTTTAAAAAGCTACATCTTTTTTTTTTGGTACTGGGGATTGAACTCACAACCATGTGCTTGCAAGGCAGGTGCTTATGCTGTTGAGCTAAATTCCCAGCCCTAGCTACATCTTTTTTCATCCACTCATCAGTTGATGGGTGTTTTTGTTGTTTCCAAGATTTAACAATTACAAACTGTGCTGCTATAAGCATAGTTGCACATATGTCACTGTGTATGATTCTTTTAAGTCCTTTCGGAAGATACCAAAAAAGGCAATATCTGAGTCAAATGGAACATCTAGTCCTGGTTTTTTGGAGGATCTTTACACTGACTTCCGCAGTGGATGCACCAGTCTACATTCCCACCAACAGTAAGGAAGTGTTCCTTTTTCCCCACAGCCTGGCCAGCACGTGTTATTCGTGGACTCCTTGATGATAGCCATTCTTTCTGGAGTGAGATAGAATCTCATTGCTGTTTTAATTTGCATCTCTTGAATGACCAGTAATGTTGAACATTTTTTCATTTATTTGTTTGCCATTTGTAATTCTGAAAAGTGTCTATTCATTTTAGATGCCCATTTTTGGATTGGGTCTTTAAATTTGGGCAGTCTGATTTTTTCAATCCTTAATATGTCCTTCATATTAGTACTTTGTCTGAAGAACAACTGGCTAAGATTTTTTCCTATATTGTGGGTTGTTTTTTTACTCTGTTGGTGATTTCTTTTGTTGTGCAAAAGATTTTTAGTACAGTGAGATCCCAGTTGTTGATTCTTTGTAGTATTTGTCATGCAGTAGAGGTTTTATTCATGAAGACTTTGCCTATACATAGGTCCTCAAGGGTTCTACCTATTCTCTATTCCAGCAGATTTAGTTTTTCTGTTTTAGTATTTAGGTTTTTGATCTGTTTTGATTTTAGTTTAGTGCATGTTGATACACATGGGCCTGTTTAGTTTTCAGCATGTGGAAAACCTTCAGGCTGGCTTTGAACTCACTATGTAGCCCAGGCTGGTCTCAAACTTGTGGCAATCTGACTTTACCCTCCTGAGTGCTGTGATTATAGGCATGCACCATACTCTGCCTAAACATTGATTTTTGAGCAGGGGTAGGTAAATGTGATGCAAGGGGGACTTGACCATCTGCTAAGCTCACTCTTTCACTGTGAGTGAGGGCCCTGAATTTTTTTAAGGGAGGGCACTGAAAGTCCTTAACCGTGGTAAGACAGACAATGCAATTTGCACGTATAAACTCAGGCTGAAATTTTAAAGCATGTTAAGTGGTATAGTCCTCCGTCACAGAGTTCAGGAAAGCCATAGGTTGCAGATTTCAGATCAGTGACTACATGAATAATTCATCAAAGATTTGTCAGGTTGCAGCAACTATTTTTCCCCTCTCAAACGCTCAGAACTAGATTTGAGGAACGCACTGGCAAGAAAGTAGGTATATCTACCCTTTGCTTTAAGGCTCAGAAGTGGCAAGTAGAGAGCTCCATTTCCCTGAACTCTTTTTCTAACTTACCTGCTATTCTTTGTTTTTGCCCTACCTGACTGAATTTTCATAGCCGTTGACTGAGTGGACTAGATACTGATGATCTACTACTAGTACATGAATGAGAGAGCCAGTGTTGATTCTTTGGAAATCACATTCCCATCTTGTGAACCCTACTTTTTCATCCTACCTTTTCCTTTTGTGTTTATTTGTTTAGGTGCTGAGGATTGAACACAGGGCTTTTACATTAGCTACATTTCTAACCCTCTTGTTCTGAGAAACATGTTTTTAAGAAGTCAATATAATCCTGAAAAGTCATTTGCACTATTGTTTTTAGCGATTATATACCAAGAAGTTTTAGATATTATATGCAAAGCATTTGCATATAAAATGATACAACTTTTGGGATTTGGGTTAATAATTTAGCTCTGTGTGTTTATGTGTGAGGCAGCAAAAATCAGACAACACTCTCCAGGAGTTAGTAATTGTTGAAGCTGGAAAATGAATACATTGTTCTATTTTTCTCAAGATGGGGTATCAAACCTGGAACTGATCAATCCCTGGGGCCTCGTGCATGGTAGGCAAATGCTCTACCACTGATCTGTACCCCTACCTCTTATTAAAGTTTGTATTTGAGACAAGATCTCACTAAGTTGCCCAGGTGAGATTTGACTTATGATCTTCCTATATCAGTATTCTGAGTAGCTTGAGAGAGTAGTGATGAGCAACCATACCTACTGGGGTTCTTGATGCTGCTGTATAGAAGATGCTGCATGCCTCTAATCCAAGCACTCTGGGAGCTTGTGGTAGGAGGATCCGAATTGTGAGCTTAGCCTGGGCGATGTAGTTCATTTTTAGTTTTAGTTTTTGGGTACCAGGGATTGAACTCACGACCTCACACCTGCCAGGCAGGGGCTTATGCCAGTGAACTAAATCCCCAGAAAGCCTGGACAATTAAACAAGATCCTGTTTCCCAGTAAATTTGATCTCAAAAGAGTAAAAGTCATCGTATTATAGTGATCCATGCATATCTGTTTCTAGCAGCACAATCCATATTAGCAAACTCTTGGAACCAGCGTATATGCCCATAAACAGATGAATAGATAAAGCAAATGTGCTATGTATGTGTAATGGAATACTACTTTGCTACAAAGAAGGGTAAATTTGAGTCATTTGTAAGAAAATGGATGCAGCTTGAGACCATGATGTTAAGTGAAATAAATTATACACGCCAGCTTAAACATTGCATGGTTTCTTTTATATGAGAAACCCAAAGTATAAGTAAATTAAAGAGCAAAATAAAAGATAATAGGAAACAGGGAGACTGCTCTTTTGCAAATGGGAAGGGGATCAAGAGAGAGGGAGGGAGAGGAAGGAAATGAAAAAAGAATTAAGATATGCACATGTATCAACTCCCTACAATGAATGTAATCATTGTTTACAGCAGATATGTACTAATAAAAGATACAAAACGGATTGGGGATGTAGCTCAGTATGAAGGCCCTGGGTTCAATCTCCCAGTACCAGAAAAAAAGATTGTAAATTACTTTTTATTCTGTTATAACTGGCGCTTTATTAGTTTACCTTCCTCATAGGACTTCATTTTAAAAGAATCCTCTTTCTCTCTCTTCGCTCCTCTACCTCCATTTTTTGGTCTTCTTCCTTTTTTTTTTTTTTTGGTGCTGGATATTGAACTCACAACCGCATGCTTGCAAAGCAGGTGCTTATGCAGTTGAGCTAAATCCCCAGCCCTGGTCTCTTTCCCTTTTGCAAAAGAACTGTTCTCTTGTTTTCCTTTTATCCTTTATTTTTTGCCTTCATTTAAAATTATTAATTGCAAAAATAATCTATGCTTATGGTGAAAGTGATTTAAAGAGTTAAAGTATGTAAACAGTGGAAAGTCCTCATATGTATCTTGTGACCACTCTCCATTTCACACGCCTGCCTAGAAGTCACAACAATAAATACGAGGTATGTATTCTTCCAGGGCTTCCTTCATGCATACACAGGCATAGATATAAGTAAAAGAATTGCTGGGCTGGGGCTTTAGCTCAGAGGCATAAGCGTCTGCCTGGCAAGCGTGATGTCATGAGTTCGATCCCCAGTACCCCCCCAAAAGAATTGCTATATTATGAAGGACAGTTTGCTTGTATAGAAGGTTCAGTTAATCTCCAAGAAAAACACACTTCCAATCCTATAATGGGAATGAGTGAGAAAACTAGGTATTACTTAACAGAAATTTTATTGGTAGATTGTGCTCCAGTTATAAAGAAATCTTCTCCCTTTATTAACACATTAAGGTTTATTGAGGTCATAAAATAAAGTTAATGTGTTTGAATTGCTTCCAATACATAGTGACTGGCTGATCATTGTAAGGATTGGTCCCTGAAAATCACTTGCAGCAACTTAAAAAGAAATTAATCAACAGTATGATTTTAGTTGAATGCATTCACATTCATATTCCAGATGAAAAGGCAAATCCATGGGAGCCAAAGGAATCAGTTTGTGATTTTTATTATTTTTTTAATGAAGAAAAAGGGAATCATCTTGAAGTTATGCTTCTTAATGTTTCTGCTACTGGCAATACAGATCATTTAGATGCATGAACTTTTACCGAATCCTTAGTAGAACTTTCTATATACTTTGAAATGATGCTCTGTGTCTTTTGTTCTAGAACATATCCAGGAACTCTGTTCCACCTCCCCATCTTGTTCCATTCTATGAAAAGTTTTCACTGTGGCCCAGATGTCTCACATTTACTTCCAGCAATGGCAAGAACCTCAGATCTTAAGAATGATCCTTCTTTGTTTTCTCTTTGATTTAGTTTTAAGGTTTTTAAAAGACCCTAGTGTGACAGATCTGGAGGCTGGAGATTTGTCTATATGTGTGTCATGTGCAGTGGGGCCTTTATTTCACATTAGCAGTAGTCCTCCTTCTGCAGCTGCAGGAATCACAGTGGGGCAAAGGCCAGGCCTCTCTGTCCTTGCTGCTTCTTCTGAAACAAAGCAGTCAGGAGCCAGGAGCAGGCCGTCTGTTTCTTCAGCTTCTCTGCTGTCCTCTTCCCTTAGTGAGAGCACACACACACACACACACACACACATTCATTTACAAAGTTTCTAACTGGCACCAAGGAATAGTGCCTGGGCATTGTACTATGGAGACCCATTCATGGAGGGAGCATTTAGTGAGTACTTGTGATGCAAAAAGTCTTTTGTCTGCGTTCTCACCACAAAGTGGGTAACTGTGGCTATATCTAGACATTTGAGGTGAAGCCGTTGTAGCATCTTGAGTTACCTATACGCATGGTTCCCTTTTGGTGGAAGGCGAGAGGAGGGGGATCTAGGTAAGTGGCCCACAAATACATACACACATTGAATAACGGCAATAGCTCATACTTATATGTAAGACATCGTTTATTTTGCTTGTTTCTACCTAATAAAACCTATGAAACATGAATTTTGCCATTTTAACCATTATTAAGTGTATAATTGATTACTTATCATCAAAATACTGGTCAGTCATTAGCATCATCTATTTCCAAAATTTTTCACAATCCTAAAGAGAATCTTTGTACCCATTAAGCAACTCCTCACTTTCTTTCCCTGCAGTCTCTGGTAGCCACTTACCTACTTCCCGCCCTGGTGAGTTTGCTCTTTCTAGAAGCTTCACTTAAGTGGTTTCATCATTGTGTGGTTGTGCCACATTTTTTGTGTGTATTTACGCATTTGACAGGCATCTGGGTGGTCTCTCTCTTTTAGCTGTTGTGAATAATGGTGCTGCTCACACAGGTATTCAATTCTCTGTCTGAGTCCCTGTTTTCAGTTCTTTGCCATGTGTATCTAGGAATTGAATAACTAGGTCATGTGGTAGTTACATGTTTAGCTTTCAGGAACTATCAAACTGTTCCACAGTGGCTGTGCCATTTTACCTGTCACACCACGGTGTGACCACTCCAGTTCTTTCCCATCCACAACATATTTTTTTTTTTAAAGTAAGTCATCCTAGTGGGTGTGAAATTCCTAGTAGTTTTTTGTCACATATTTTCTTGATCAGCGGTTGTGGGCAAGATAGAAACCGAAACTATTTTGACATTCAAAAAATATTCTTGCCAGTCATGGTGGCACATGCCTGTAAACCTAGCACCACCTAGGCAGGAGAATCACAAGTTCAAGCCCAGCCTGGGCCATTTAGTGACTTAGTAGGATCTTGGCTCAGACAAACAAAACAAAACAAAAGAACTAAGAAGATCTGGGGATGTAGTTCAGTGTAAAATGAAGGTCTTGGGTTGAATCCCTAGTCCCCTCTCACACAAAAGTTCTCAATTCTGAAGTTTGAGAATCTCTATTGTACGGCACTAAAAAATACTATAGAGTGCCCAGTTTAGAAACATTTCATATCATCCTCACATTAACATTGTGAAATGGTATTACTGTTATTTTGCAGAAATAGTAGGTAGTTGGCATCTGTCCAGTTTCCATTTCCCAGGGACCTTTCATTTAGTAGTACCCTAACTATCTTTCTGGATGTGGACTATGAGAGCTGGAAGGGAAATGGAATACAGACCTATTACCTTCTCTCTCTCTCTCTCTCTCTCTCTCTCTCTCTCTCTCTCTTCTTCCTTCCTTCCTTCCTTTCTTTCTTCCTTTCTTCCTTTCATCTTCATGCTTCTACTTTCCCTGCCTTGGCCTTCTTTTCTCTGTATCTCATGTCAAATTCCCCCTTTTTTTTGTCATAGAGGCTCTGCTATGGTGAAAACATTACAAAATGTAAGCCAGACATGGTGGTGCAGGTCTGTAATCCTGGCATGAGTTCGAACCAAGCCTAGGCAACTTAAAGGCAAAAACACTGAACAATAGAGACAAAAAAATAATTCTAATTTTAATGTGATGACAAAGTATGATATATGCAGAGACATTAATTTGCATATGCACCATATAAAATGTGTGTGTGTGTGTGTGTGAGAGAGAGAGAAAGAGAGAGAGAGTGATAGAAAAGGATCCAGGAGGTGAAAGAGGGAGGGAGGGAGAGAGAGACAAACAAGCAGAGAGAAAGTTTTTACCTTTTTGTTTGCCCTTGTGACCAGGGGGAGTAGGCTTAAATCACAGATAGTGCAAACCATTTCCTTGGGCAATCTTACCGCTTGTCCTTTCCCCATGGAGAACATGACAATGATGGTCTCATCAGGAGGAGGGCTCTAAAAGAGGCTGCCTACTCTCAGACCACAGGACTGCTTGGTGTAAATAGAGGGAGTTTAACCTGGGTTCATAAGCACAAGTTCCCAAACTGGCACTTTTGCTTCTAGTGAATGCAAAATTCAGTGTGCCCAGTAGAGGAAGCTCCAGCGTGCAATGCTCTGGTGGCTTTCATACCCATCAGGTGGAAGTGAGGAAGACTGAGGTTGCTGAGTCAAAAATATCAGTACTGCCAAGCCTGAGGTCAAGTTGATACAACTGAACATGCATTGACAAGCCTGCAGTTAGTTTTTTCATTCATTTGCTCTTTTTTCATTCATTTATTCATCCAGTGAAACCTTTATTGGCTTTACTTTTGTTTCAGATTTTAAGCTAAGGGCTGGCGATGCAGAGAGTCATGAGGATGGTCCTTGCTCCAGGGCAGGTTACAATGGAGTGGTGTGCAGGAGACTGGCAGGAAGACACATAATTACAGTGGGGAGGCCTGTGTGCTGCAAGAGACAACTGCTACATGGCTGGGGGCCACAGACACACAATGGAAAGGGCGGGATCGGGTTGCTTAGTGGGAATTTCTCTTGGATAACCAGCCCAGGAGCTTAGCGCAAGGGTCTAAAGGGAGATAGAGCAACCATATCGGCAACTATTCATCAGTAACACTTAATGCCTACCAAGACCAGAGCACATTATAACATAATGGTGACTAATAAAAATTGTAACTGATGTTTATTGAATGCTTCCTATGAGCCAGTAAGTATACTGAGCACTTTAAAAATAGATTTCACTTTTTTTGTCGCAGTTCTAGATTCACAGTAAAGCTGAGTGAGAAGCAGAGGGAGTTCCCATCAGGTCCCTCTGTGCACACACACAGATCTCCCACTCTCCCCACCTCTTACCATGGTGGTACATTTGTTCCAGTGACTGAACCTGCACAGATACATCATGATAACCTAAGGTCCCTGCTTTAAATTAGGACTCACCCCTAGTGTGGTCCATTCTGTGATTTTGGACAAAAGTGTAACATGTATACATCATTGCAATTATTGCACTCAATAATTTCCCTGCCCTAAAAATTCTTTGTGCTCCACCTAGTCATACTTTGCATACTAATTTAATTCTCTTAACAATGTTATGAGTTAGGAACAATGATTAGTATTTTCCAGATGAGCTAGTGGGCACAAAGAGGTACAGAGAGAACGTACTTGCTCAGCCAAGTATTCTGACTCAAAGCCTAGTGCAGCTAATTTCATTTCTACCTCTCTGTGTACAAAGCTTTGCTTACCTATTTATAGCTTGTGAACTTATAACCATGCTGTGATAACCTACCCTTCCATTTCACATTCAATAAATATTTTTGCAATTTAACATAAAGTACTCTGTAAATTTTTTCAAACATATTAAAAAGAACAATATATTAGAATATAGGAAAAGCAAACGTAATAAACTTTAAATTGCCTAAAATACTGACTTTTATGCATAACTTAAAATACTAGTACATTTAACACATTTCCTAAAAGTGTTCGTTTTTCTTTTGCTTCTAATTTAAAAATTTTCCTGTTGAAAAGTATGTTATTTTTATTCAGGATAGAATGCAGGACCTATGATTTAGATCATTTGCTGTGCTTGATTCTGATTGTCTTGTGGAATCTGTATGGGCCTTGAGCCTTGGAATCTCTGTTGATCTCACTCCTTTATTTCCTCCTTGGGCTGAATGTTTGTCAGTTTTCCATTGCTGTGACAAAGTATCTGAGGAAAGCAATTTAAAATGTGGTAAGATTTATTTTGGCTCACAGTTTTAGAGGCTGAAGTCCATGGGCACTTGGCCCTGGTGCCTTGGAGCTTGTGTTGAGGCAGAACATCAAGCAGAAGCGTATGGGGAAGAAAATTCTCACCTTATGGCAACCAGAAAGCAAAAAGAGAGGAAGGAGCAGAGATCTCAACAGACACTTCAAAGGTGTGCCCTCACAGGGTCCAAGCTTCCTTTCACTAAGCCATACCTCCTGAAATTTCCATCACCTTCTAATATTATCATTAGTCAGGGACCAAGCCTATAATACATGAGGTTTGGGGGGCATTTCAGCTGCAAAGCATAACAAATTGGCAGTGCCATACAAAAAGGACTACACTGGATTTGCCCAAAACTTTATCCTCAGTAGTAAGCATTGCTTGCTATATACATAGCAAGAGCTATATAAACATCTGGTTCTCTTTTTCTCTTGTGCAGAGATTTATGGTGTGGGTTGAGGGTGTGTCTTAGTGGCCTAGAGCTCTCCTTACTACTTCTGCTACTAATACTCACACACACTATAGAATATTATCATTAAAGTTTAAATTGCATTATGCATTTGCCTCACAGGCCTCAGTCGGATTTTTATTTTATCCTGAGTGGAACCCTGCAAAAATTTGGTGAGAGAGAGGACTCAAGAAAGACAAGTGGGGAGAGGATATTGAGACATGAGTAGTTCAGCTTGTAGGTTGGTAATAGAAGGAGGAGTAAAAGAGGGTAAGGAGCGAGAATGGGTATGACATACAATGTTTGTCTTAGAAAATCAGAAAAAGAGCTGGGCATGGTGGTAAACACCTGTAATCTCAGCTCTTGGGAGGCTGAGGCAGGAAGATTTCTATGAGTTTGAGGCCAGCCTAGGCTGCAGAATGAGTTTAAGACCAGCCTGAACTGCATAGCAAAATTCTGTCTCAAAAAACAAATAAACAAACAAAAAACCAAACAAAAGACAAAGAGAGACTTCTAAGGTAATAGTTTCGGGGCAATGTTTGGGAGTTCACGAGAGGTTTCAGATGAGGAATTTTCAAGGAAGGAATGCATTATACCCAGATGTGGGATTCTCTGTCCTGAGCTACAGTTATTTTCCTATAGTTCTGGCTCAAAAGAACTTGCTTTTAAGTTTATGGTAAGGATTTTCAGCCTGGTACCTGTGAATCCAATTCAGGGTATCCAAGAAACCTCTGAACTTAAATGCAAAATAGTGTAAATATATTCACTTTCAAGAGACTGTGTCCTTAGCTCTCATTAGATTTTCAAAAGATTACAGAGCACTTTTGAAATACTGATTCTAATAGTGTAGCTCTTCAGCACTGCACACTCAGGTGCCGTCCTCCCCAGCCAGTGCTCTCATTGTCTGATGAATTACCATAATTACAGGCCCATTAGACAACACAGCAACCAATCTCTTCAGACTTTAAGGCAACCCCAACTTATACCATGAACTGTGTACCTCTCATTCCTAAGCATAGACCACAGTGACTTAGAGGGAAATGAAGTGGTGCTACTGCTTGACAATGAAACAAACACTGTCCTCACAAATATGGACACATGTTCCTGCCTTTATTTAGTCTCCCACTGATGGACACTGATGTTTCCCAGCCTCGAGTATGTTGGGTGGCAGGATGTGGGCATTTTAAAAACTGCCCCCAAATTTGCCACCTATCTACACTTCCTCACTGGTACCTAAATTTGCTTGTTTCTCTACAGATACTATTACTAAGTGTTTTAATGTTTGTTGCCCATCTGATAGTTTAAAACAGACCATTATTTTCTTACCTGGGTATTTGTTTAAAGCATTTCACCACAGGAATTTTTAATGTTGGGTTTTTGGATTGCCCCAGAAATTGTATACCAATTCTGTTTGTGCATATCCTCCAGGGATGTGTGTAAGAGCTCTGTAGCCTCCCTCTGATTCAATAAAGAAATTGTGACTTCCAAAACATTTCAAAATAAAGCAGGAAGGGTTTTGAGGCAAATCACTAAAGAAGAATAGGTAAGATAAAAAAAATTTTAAAGATGGAGAAACATAATATTGTAACCATCACAAAAGAAACCTACCGTCTCCCTCTAGAGCTTCTGATACCTTTTCTTACCCAGCAGTCTTAAATTTCCAGTTTTTCCTAGTTTCCTTCCTCAGGAATGTTCTTGCTCTCTGAAATAATGTCCCCAAATCCCCTTGATGGGAAAATCATTTGTGGGCTTCCTGTGCCAGTCTTGTCCTTAACATAAATGGGGAAACTGAACTTTTCTCAAAATCCTGACCTTGTCTGTTGGAGAGGCAATTTTAGGACTTAGTTTTGGCAGGATTGCCAAAAAAGTACCCCCGTTGCCAGTAGGAAATGTGAGTCTGTTTCTCTGGGTGTGTAGTTCTTGAGGCTTCTTAGACTGCCAGCCTAAGAATTTTGTCTTTAAAAAAAGAATTTTGTCTTTAAATTTCATGTTCCTTTCATAGTCTATTTCCTACAATATTTCTGCTTGTCATTGTTTGTTTTTTCTTCAAAAAATCATTTCTTAATGAAATGTTAAAATGGATATTTTGGCAAGTTTGTCAGTGGCTTCCAAGACCTTTGGTTAGATTCAGATCTGGCCACTTTTCTCTGTTTACTCTAAATATGTCAGCTATATATAAAGTTAGTATAAAGCTTGTTTGTAGGGCAGATGTTTCAGTTTCTTTCATTTTATTGGGCTTTATTTCTCAAAAGATTCTATTCCAAGTCAAAAGAAAGTACTGAATTATGTTTCCCAGAAGTCTTCCTTTTTGTGAAATGTTCTTTTAACTATAGGAAATGTTATTTTAAAATGCTCCTATAAGTGAAAATATTTTTGTCATACTTCAGTTCAGTTTCAGGACCAAATGCCATCCTGTGTTTGGAAAGGGTGGCTCTGTGCTCTTGCCACCTGCAATGACTATGTCTCTTCTGAGATCATGGAGGAGCTGCATATTTTGCCTTTTGTTTTCTAGTGTCCTGATTCGGTCTCCATTTATGAGGTGGGTGGTGCTATCCTGGAGATACAATGCCAAAATGGGCTAAGGAAATTGGAGTAGAGGATTTGTCCCAGGAAGTCAGTGATAAAAAGTAGGACTAGAAATGTAATCTTCTGATATCCATTATCTTTTTGTGAGGGAGTGTTATGTGGTGGTGAGAATTCCTATCAGTTGATAGGCCTTAGTTTTACCAGGTACTATTGGGAAACTTGTTTCAAGATGCTTTACCTCTGTGCACCTCAGTTCCATCCACCCTAAAATGGAGATAATAATGCTTATTTTACAGAATGGTTATGAGGACTAAAGTGGATAATACCTGTAAAATGCCTAGCATATAATAAAACATAAATACTCATTAACCTGAGGCTGAGTGTGTAGCTCAGCGGTAGAGTCCTTGCTTAGCATGTATTAAGTTCCGGGTTCCATCCACAGAGGAGAGAGACGGAAAGAGAAAGAAAGGAGCACACACACACACACACACACACAGAGAGAGAGAGAGACTGAGAGACAGACAGAGACAGAGAGACAGAGAGATAGAGACAGAGACAGAGAGAGAATGAAAATTAACCTTTCTCTTTGTGCTGCAGAAAGTAAGTTCTTGAAGGAACTTTAAGGAAATCAGAGCTATGAGAATTCCATTACAGACTTTGTTTTAGGAAGGCAATTCAGAAATAAGTTCTCTGGTACTGGAAAGGCCCTTAGAGATAAACTGTTTTAATTAACTTGTGTTACAGAGGAGAAAACAGAGACCCAGAGAGGATGATGGCATGCCCAAGGTTGCAAGGTAACACAAAAACTTCAGTACACACTCATACTTAAGGAAATGTATCTTTTAAGGAACCTTTGTTTTAAAAGATATTTAAAACAAAGTGCTTTAAAGCAAGAATGCGTTTTACCTAGAAGTAAGAATTCACATGCTGGAAGCTCATCTGAAAGTGGGTAGAAAACAATTATATTTAAGATGGTACCAAAGAAAAGTGAAACAGGTGAGATTTTTTTTTAATTAAAAGGCGATTTACATTTTAAAAACACAATATGCACAGATAATGAATCAACACATTAGCATATATAGCCATTAAAATGTAAATGGTACTGCTAATCTCCCTCACAGTGAGAGAAAAAACCAAATGGACTATCAAAATATTTTGGGGGATGTCAGATAAAATTTCACTTAAATTACTTCTAGACTCTTTTCCCCCAGCCAAGATTGCTTTGGGCTGTCTACCATAAGAACAAAAATAAGCTTAATACATAGATAAGTGCTTGTCTTCCTCACACTACAAAAGAAACATTTGTTCTCCCAGATAACTCTTAAGTAAACTGCTGTCAAAACAATTAGTGTTATTTTTCTATTATCCTCCTATTTGAGAGTAAATAACCATTTCATGACTATGATAATTATCTGGTAGGTAGAGAAGATAAGGAGAGCAATGAAAAATCGATTGCATACTAAAACACAAGAAAGGGTGCTAAACTAGATTATCCAGTGTTCACATTTCACCTATTCTCATTGAGATCAGTTCAGCTTTGATAATGAAGAGGACCAGAGTAGGGGACAAAGTTTTTGGCAGATTTAACTGGGAGTAAGCCTTCATTTGTGTGCTGTGTGTGGCTGTGAGGAGACCAACTTCTCGTTAACCAAGTAGTCAATAGTTTCATTGCCAACAAAGCTTGTTTTATTTCCACGCACTGCAAAGACATATTTTAGAATTGCATGGTGGCCATTTAAGGAATTAGGAAAGTGAGGCTAAGCCCTTGAACGTGCTGCTTTCGCTTTGACAAACCTAGTTAAGTAGACACATTCCTGTGCTGAGAGGATGTATTCTCTGTAAAACCACTATTTACAATAAACTATCACTCTTCCTTGAGGCTCAGTCTACCTTTGGTAATCATGCCCAACTTTAGGCAGCTCTGAATGTGCCCTTTCAAATCTCTGGCACAGAATTCTCCACCATTGGCAATGGTTAAGCGTTGTGCTCAAAGGGAGCACTTTTTGGGGGGGAGGGGAGGAGAAAATGCAGGAAAGTGCTTTCTCTCCCTATTCTGAAGCAGCAAGATGTATTTTTCCATATTAAATATTTTGAGAAAGTTGAATACAGCATTGTGCCAGCTAATTAAAATGTAAATTTCAGTATCTATGCTTGCTTTGTGATTTTTTTAATACATTTAAGTTAGTTGTCTTTTAAAACATGTGGTCAGCTGTTGTATTCACATATGGTCAAATGATCAAAGTCTGAACTCCTCTCTAATTGTCCCCCCGCTGCTCGTCTGCTCTGTCCGTGATCAAGGCCTCAGCAGGTGATGAGAAAGGCATGAGAACAGGCTGGAAGGAGAATGAGGCACCGAGAGGCCCGAGCTGAAAGAAATAAAGACTTCTAGTACATCACCCTGACAGTAAAGAGCTGAGGAAAAATGACGTCTGGCGAGGAGTGCTTATATATTTTTTTGTTCACCAATCTGCATACATTTTTCCTGAGTTAAATGCAAATGGAGCCCAGCCTGCTCCAAGAGCTGGACTCCCACCCCCTTCAGAGGTTGCATTTGTTTACTTGCCTGGGGAAGGAGCTGCTAAGTCCCACAGTTTATAGTATTTCACATGTTTGTGGAAATCATTGCAATTCTTTTCACTTCTGCTTGTCATTGTTTGCCCAGAGTTCACTTTGCCAGATGGCGCTTTATTGTCACTGGTGGTTACACCTCGCTATTGGATCAGTTCAAGACCAAATGGTGTGAAGAGCTTTCATACTTAGAGGATTTAGGCAAACATTCATTCTCTGCTATTCAGGCTGCTGGAGCACTAATTCATAAACGAGCTGGCTGACCTAGGAATGAAGGGAGGAGGAAAGGGCCCAGGTCTTTTTACACCCTAAATTATTAATGTGCCTTCTATTTACAGTCTAAATTGGGAGGAATCATAATGAAGCAGGAGTATCTTGCACAAATATAAATACGATGCTGGGGAAGGGTGGAGGGTGCGGGAGGAGATACCGCATTATGTGGATACTGTCAGAGTTTAAGGGGGTTGCTAATCCCCAGAAAAACACAATACATTATTTACCCACAAATCCTGATTCTTGTGAGTCTCCACTGTCTTGTCAATGAGCTAGTTGCAAATAGCAACTATTGCAAATAACCATCAATGAGTGCGTGGACATTTTTTCGATATGGGCTTTCTGTGAACGTTGTGGGATATGAAATGGTTTCAAATGTAAACATGCTTTCAGAGTTGGGGAGGGAGGGTCTCTGAAATCCCAGAGATTCCATTCATCTTCTGTGACATATAATGGGGGTTTGGGGAGTCTGGACAAACTCGGGTGGATCTACTTCCCTGCTTCAAATTGGATAATTTGGAGGTCTGAGATAAGTGGACTCATATTCTTATTCTCTCTCTCTCTCTCCCTCTGTTTTAAATTGCTAAAATATTTTGCCTTTTTGAAGCAAATCAATGAATGACTCTTTTTGCTGCTACCCCAAACTCTGGAACTTGTCTTCCTCTCTTCAGGAAATCTGTAAATGACTGGAAAGCTACACGCTTTAAACAAGACCAGGGCAGCAAGGAAAGGGTTAAGCAAATAAGGGCTGGATTGCTCTGCCTAATTTTGTTTCTTATTCCATATGAAGCCCTCTCATCGTCACCCTAGTTTTGCTTTTCCCTGCGATGGTAGGAGAGCATTACCTAACTATTCAAAGTGGCATTGAAAGGACAAAGAAAAGCACCGATGTGAAGAGGGAGGTTCTTTGGCAGAAGGCAGGTGCTAAGGGATTTGGAGGTTATTATAGAAAAAATCCTTGAAGCCCTTGGTGCAATGCCTTGCTATAGTAAGAAAGGCAAACAGGATAATGGATTGTATCAACAGAGGGAGCGAACCCAAATCAAAAGACGTGATCTTGTTACTGTATGGCCTGATATTGTGGCTCTACAAAGAGCTGGCTGGCGCTAATCAAACACTGCACTGCCGGCCTAATCACCTTGTCCTCAGAAGCCTATTGTTGTCCTGGGCAAGGCCCAGTTCACAGGGCAGCCGGGATGATACCCAGTTTTCCAATGAAGGAAATGGAACAAGAAGTGGAGCCTTTCTCCTTCACGTGGGTATTTTTTTTTTTTTTGGATTGAGGTACAATGCAAAATTATGTAATAAGAGTATTCCTGGGCCCTGACCTAACCCGGGGGAAGCCACAGCAGTGGGTATTGTAGCTCTTCTTGGGAAGTAAGCACAGCTGGGAGGAACAAAGCATCAACTGGGGGTCCTCTGGTTTTTCCACACAAGATTTCTGGACTTCGGCTCTTTGCTATGCTAAGTGGGCTGCCAAGTAATTGGAGCTACCCGATGGAGGGAGGGGAAAGAGAAAGCTGGAGGGGCACACAGAGAAAACAGGAACTGTGGAGCTGTGCTGGGGTTGGGGGAAGAGCTGGGGGTGGGGTGGG